>JXCR01141727.1:22396-105628 GCA_002079205.1 Phalaenopsis hybrid cultivar | reverse complement strand
CCCCCCACCCAAACTTAAATTTTTAAAAGATCTTTACGTGCAGAGCTTTGAAATGAAGGGCAAAAGAAAGCATTAAATTCAAAAAAAAAAGTATACCTGTTAGAGATTCTGATTTTTTAACATAAATATTGAAAATACTCCATGTGCTAAAATAAAAACTACAAGGCTAAAACATTAAATTGCACATAATTCATATAAAATTTGGTGAGAAAGAGCTAATCACTAAACAAAATAAAGTGTTGAAAATAACAAGAGAACTAAACTAAATTCTAAAAATGAAAACAGTCTTCCACATTACAGTTTCACATAACATAACAAACAAAGTCTAAAAAACATCACAACACAAATAATACAATCACACAGTACAAACATAAACAAACAAAAAAAAGATCATTAGTCAATATCATCAGTGTGAGCATTTCTGGCTTCCATATTATGCATCCTATAATCCATCCTCAAAATATCTCCCTGTTGTATCATCATCTGATCCAAAAGTTCTCTGTTACTGGGGTCACTAGAAGTAGGTCCATGAGAGGAAGAATGAATATCCCTAGAAGTAGAAGGAATATCTCTAGCCTTTCTGCTAGATCTTCAGTTAACATTAGATTCATATGTCTTGATGTTTGCGGGACCAATAGGTCTCTAAGGCTCAATTCTCTCCTCATCAGGTCTAAAATCAACTCCTGCCTGCTCACAAAGTGTGGAAATAAGAGCAGGGTGTGCCAATCCACTCGAAGTCTCTCCTAGAGCAATAGATCAAGTGTTCATATAAATAATATAGCCCACATTTATGTCCATAACTTGTTGAATATAGTAGTTCAGGATGGCTCTATCTTTGGTCACCTCACTATGATGGTTCGTCAAAATCCTTCTTCCTGAAATAAAATAATGCCAGGCCTTAGATAGTACATTTAAACTAGTATGAGGAAAGTTAAATTTAACTCCATTTTTTATTTTCTAAGCCCCTTTCTCACTAGTCAGAAAAGAAATAACTTCATCCAAAGCATGCTCTGTAACAAAAAAGAATGATACTGACATCTATACACATCTTCTATAGAATAAAACTCATTTATTTCCTTTGGAGTAAATTCTACCCTCTTTCCACAAACAAATACATAATCATCAGAAGCTTCAGGAAGGTTGGCATAAAATTTCATTACAATCCCAGTTATCGCATCGACAGTAAAATAGCAAAAGTTTTCCCATTGTCGAGCAATAATCAAACGTTCAACTTCTCCTCTTGGATTTTTAAAAACTTGGTCCTGAATTACTTTCTTATTTTCTTGCAAACTATGAAATATTTTAAATTAACAAATTTTTGTTCGTCATATTCTATTTTCCTTTTGCTCGATCTAGGTGTCATAGGAAATCTAGAAAATTTTGAAAAATCTAAATAAATTCTAAAATTTCAAAAATCAAAATTTAAAACATTTTAAACTTCAAATCACTATATAAGAGTTCATCACCAAAGAATTTTCTCAAAAATTTCTCAAAAAAAATTTTATATTTTTGGATCCATGCAATGTGAGATAAATACTTGGTGAAAATCAAAAAAACTTTGGTTTAAAGTTTAGCTCAAAAATCCGAAGTCATTTAGCCTCTAAATCGCCTCACATCCGACGACAGTCAAGCTATAGCCGCCCAAACCGAAGTTTGAAGATGACTTAAGCGTAAAAATGGTGGCCACATTAAAAATTGCAAATTTTTAGGGGTTAAAATCTACCGTCGGGTCGAAGGCACCATCGGCGCCGTTCTAGTGTCGTAGGCGCTGAAGGCCCTAAAATTTCATATTTTTTATTTTTTTAATTTCAATTTTCTATCGACTTACTCCAAAATTTTTAGTATTTTAAACAAACATTTTTATCTAACAATAATTCACAAAACAAAACATTTCACCAACACGAATTTTCACAAACAACAACAAACTAACCTTTATATATGAAAGTACATTTTTTACAAACACAATTTTTTTAATTACACAATCACACTTATTAAGCAAAATAATTATAAACCAGCGTCAAAATCAAGCCAAAGCACTAAACACTGTCACAAAACTAAACACACAATCAAAGTTCAGAATTCTAAAACAAAAAAAACAAACCAAACCAAATTAAATCCACACAATTTCACTAAATATATAATGTTATTAAATAAATAGAGAATTTAAAGTCTTCTATTATTACGCCTCTTTTTCAATGCTTTTTCCTCCTCTGATATCTCCCATAGATTGGCAGTGAACATATAAGTTATAGAAGGATCAATACGGGAATTGATCTGTCAAATTTCTTTGATCCACCCTTTTTCTTTAAACATCCGAACTAATCCTTCTTCAAAAGTTCTAGTGTGATCAAAATTTTCTTTCATTCTCCAATCTAGGTGATCAATTAGGTTTTTAAGAACTCCTACTACATTCATAATACTCTGAAGTTCCCTTTCAATTTTTTTCAATTTCTTTTCCAAAGCAAGGGAACTTCTAACTGTTGGTGGTATTAATGGAGTTGAATCATGTGAAGATTGATCCATGATGGCTTCTAATACTTCATTTCCATTTTCAGAATAATTCTCATCTATAAGATTCATGGGCTCCCAAGGTAATAAAGTCTTTTCCCAACTTTCATATAGAACTTGGGCTTGACTACAAATAAAAAAGATGGTAGATGGATGCCCAAGTCCATAAATTGATCCATTATTAAGGATGCCCATAATATATTTAAATATAATAAACCCTATATCAATGGGTTTTTTCATTTGAATATAGTAATTTAAAATAGCATAATCTTTGGTAACTCTATTAATTTTCATAGTAGGGAGTAATTTTGCAGCAATAAAGAAATGTCATTGCTTTGAAATTGGATTTAGTAATGAAGTGGAGAAACTAACATATCTTTTATCTCGTATCTCCACATATCGCTTTCATCCGTCAAAAGATTATACACATCTTGCATCAAATCTCATGTTGGAATGAAATTTGTATAATGACAGATTGGAATGTTGTTTATCATATACAATTCATTAATCCTTGCAGGAGTAAATGGTATAACCTTACCTCGTACGAAGACAACACCTTGGTAATTCCATGTCAGTTTGCATAAAACTTTCACCACAGGTACGACAACCGCAGACGTAGTGTAACATAGAACTTCCCAACGCCTTTGCAGAATCATTTTATCAATCAGACCAGTAGGATTTATCACTCCATGATTAACAAACCCTTTTTCCTTGATCAATCTCCTCTTTATAATAACTTTGTCGTATAATCACTGCACGTCAAAACTAATAAACTTTCTTTTGTTGAAAACTCCATACCTCAAAGTATTTCTGGAATTATAAGTCATGAAATCCAAAAATAGGAAGTTACTAGGCATCTAAGGATGTTTCTAGGCCTTTTTAAACTCATCTTGATTGTTATTATGAGTGAAATTGTGCCAAAACCAGCCAAAAGTCGTCTAAAACCATCCAACTGCACTCGGGGCTGTCAGCGCTCCTAATTGGCACTATCGGCGCTGATGTCCATTATCTTGGGCGCCGTCAGCGCCAATGGCCATAATTGCGATTTTCACTTTTTTATTCAATTTGATTTCAAATTTTCCTCCAATACCAATATTTGACTTAATTTATAATAAATGCAATTGCGTAGGATTAATATCTACTAATATATAAGACACTTAACAAACTAAATAGTAATACATAGAAATTTAAGTATGGGTTGCCTCCCACAAAGCTCTTAGTTTAACGTCGTTAGCCCAACATACCATTTGTTTAGTTGGGTTGACTTAACATTAAAACTTCTTTAAATTGAGGTATGTACCCTTCATAATAATGTTTCAAATGATGCTTGTTAACTTTAAATATCTTTCCAGTGTTAGGATCTTTAATAACAACAGTTCCATAATGATTGACTTTAATCAATTTAAATGATCATAGCCATCTGGATTTTAGTTTTCCTGGAAATAATCTCAATCTTATATTATATAGTAGAACTTCTTGTCTAGGTTCAAATTTCTTCTTAACAATCTTCCGATCATGTCATATTTTCATTTTCTCTTTATAGATTTTTGCATTATCATATGCTTCATTTCTAATCTCCTCAAGTTCATTGGGTTGCAAAAACCTTTTCTCACCAACATCCTTTAAATTACAATTAAATTCGTTAATAGCCCAAAATGCTTTATGTTCCAATTCTACTGTAAAATGGCATGTTTTTCAAAAAATCAATCTATATGGGCACATTCCTATAGAAGTTTTATAAGAAATTTTGTATGCCCATAATGCAATATTTAGTCTAGCAGACTAATCCAATTTATAAGGATATACAACTTTTTCTAAAATGCGTTTAATTTCACGATTCGATATTTCTGTTAGAACACTAGTTTGAGGATGATAAGCAGTAGAGAATCTATGCATTATATCATATTTCTTGATTAATTTTTTTATTCTCCTTTTCCTGAAATGAGATCCTCCATCAATAATGATTACTCTCGGCATTTCATATCTTGTAAAAATATTTTTAATTAAAATTTAAAAACACTCCGACCGTCACATCTAGGCACTGCAATAGCTTTAATCCACTTAGACATATAATCAACAGCAAGTAATATATAAAATTTTCCAAATGAAGGAATAAATGGTCCCATAAAGTCTAGTCCCCACACATCAAAATTTTCAACTTTTAATGTGTAATTTTGAGGCATTTTGTCACTTCTGGAAATATTTCCTACTCGTTGACATCTATCCCATGTTTTAATATATTCATTAACATCTCTAAAAATAGTAGGCCAATAAAATCTAGCTTGCAAAATGCTATATGCAGTTCTATTTATTCCAAATTGTCCTCCAAATTCAGAATCATGACATCTTTTAATTATCTGTTGAGTTTCTTCATAAGGCACACATCTTTTAATAATTAAATCCTTACATTATTTATATAAATATGGGTCATCCTAAAAATAGTCTTTTGAATCATAGATAAATTTCTTTAATTATGGATTTTTGATATCAGGTGGTAGAATGTTACTTACAATATAGTTTGCTATATCAGCATACCACAGTACATTCATTTCATTAATACTATATAAATGTTCATCAGGGAAATTTTCTAAAATTTCATTTGCAAAATTAGTTAATATTTGTATTTCCATTCTAGACAAATGATCAACTATTTAATTATCATTTCCCGTTCTATCTACCACGCTAAAATCAAACTCTTGCAATAGAAGTGTCCATCTAATTAATTTTGGTTTAGCATCCTACTTTTGCATCAAGAATTTAATAGCAGAATGATCTATATGCACTATACATTTAGTTTCAATTAAATATAATCTAAATTTATCAAAGGCATAAACAATAGCTAATAACTCTTTTTTAGCAGTAATATAATTAATTTGAGCATTATTAGAGTTTTACTAGAATAATACATAACTTTAAAAACTTTGTCGTGTCTTTGTCCTAATACAGCCCCAATAGCATAATCACTAGCATCACACATTATTTCAAATGATTTCTCCCAGTCAGGTGGAACTATTTTAGGTGCAGTGATTAATTTTTTCCTTAATAATTCAAATGATATTATACATTCCTCATTAAAATTAAATTTCGTATCATTTTCTAAAAGTTGGCATAGGGGTTTAGTTATTTTTGAAAAATTTTTTATGTAGCACCTGTAAAAACCAGCATGTCCCAGAAAACTTCTTACCCCTTTAACATTATTAGGAGGTGGTAATTTTTTTATAACTTGGATTTTTGCAAAATCTACTTCCATGCCTTTTTCTAAAATTTTATACCCAAGGACAATACCTCCTGTAACCATAAATTGACATTTGTCACAATTTAAGACTAGGTTGATTTTTTCACATATCTCCATAACTTTTTCTAAATTATTAAGACATAACTCAAACAAAGTCCCAAATACAAAAAAATCATTCATAAACATTTCCATTACATGCTCTATAAAATTGCTAAAAATTGACATCATGCATCTTTGAAATGTTGCAGGTGCATTGCATAGTCCAAAAGTCATTCTACGAAAAGCAAATGTTCCATATTTTCTTTTGATTCTCTGAAGCAATTGGAATTTCATGATATCTGGTATATCCATCAAAAATGTAATAGTATGTTTTCCCGAACAATCTATCAAACATTTGATCTAGAAAGGGCAAAGGAAAGTGATATTTTCTGGTGGCCATATTTAGTTTTCTATAGTCAATACAAATTCGCCAACCAGTTGCTTGTCTTATTGGTATTAATTCATTTTTCTCATTTTCTTCAAGATTCACTCCTCCGTTCATTGGAACACGGTGAATTTGGCTTACCCAAGCACTCTCTGAAATAGGATATATAATTTTAGTATCTAACCACTTTAAAATCTTTTTTTACAACTTCTTTCATTATTGGGTTTAATATTCTTTGAGGATCCGCTTGAGGTTCATACTGTTCATTTAATAAAATTCTATGCATACAAATTGAAGGACTAATTCCTTCAATATCTGCTAAAGTCCATCCAAAATCCTTTTTATACTTTTTCAAAATCTCTATCAACTTTTGTTTCTGAATTTCAGTTAACTCTAAAGATATAATAACAAGAAATGTAGATGACTCTCCTAAAAATACATATTTTAAATGGGCAGGTAAAATCTTCAATTCAAGTTCAGGTGGTTTAATACTTGAAGGAATAAGATTTTTACTATCATTTTCCAGCAAGTCTAATGCTTCAAATTTGCCCTGAATATAATCTAAATCTTCTTCTTTTACTTCATTTTCAGTACAAAAAATTTCTCCTTGCTTTAATTTATCTTTGAATTCACTCTTAAACTGCTCATTACTTAGATAATCATTGAAACATTAATTATCTTTTCTATTGAAGGATATTTCATAGCTTTTGCTATATTAAATTTCACTTCTTGATCATTAACTCTCATCATTATTTCTCCTTTTTGTACATCTATTACAGCTCTCCCTGTTGCGAGAAATGGTCTCCCTAAATAATGGGAATCTCATTATCTTCCTCCATATCCAATACTATAAAGTCTACAGGGAAAATAAATTTATCTACTTTTACTAGGACATCTTTTATAACTCCTTTTGGATAAGTTATTGATCGATCAGCTAACTGAAGAGTTATAGTAGTAGGGAAAATTTCTCCTCAATCTAAATTTTTAAAAATTGATAAAGGCATAAGATTGATACTTGCTCCTAAATCACATAAAGCTTTTCCATAAAAACTCCAATTACACAAAGTATAGTAAAACTACCAAGATCTTTTAATTTTTCAGGAAGCTTTTTCTGAATTATATCACTACACTCTTCACTAAATGCAACGAGTAAACTTCCTTTTCTTGTTTAATACATCCTTCATAAATTTAGCATAACTTGGCATTTGTTCTAAAGCTTCAACAAAAGGAATATTTATTGTTAACTTCTTAAGGATTTCAAAAAAATTTGTAAATTGTTTATCTTTATTCTTCTGTTTTAGTCTTTGAGGAAACAGAGGTAATGGTTTTTCTAAAGGGCTCTGTGTTTGTTCATTTTCCTATTGATCATTTTTCATTTCTTCCTTTCCTTCATCAACTTCAGTTTCTCTTTGGATCCTTATTTCAACTTCTTTTTCACTTTGTAATTGAATAACTTTAATTTGCTCTTTATTTTGATCTTTTGGATTAACTTCCACTATGCTTGGAAGAATTCTAGAAGGTCTATTACTAAGTGTAGTAGCAATATGTTTTAATTGATTTACAATATTTCTAATAGCATCCCTTGATTCTGTAATTGATTTCCCATATTCAACATTACTTCTTCTATCGTCAACTTCTTTTTCTTAACTTGTGGGTTAGGATGGAGTTAAATCCTAGAGGATAATAAGGTCAAAAATTAGGATTTCCTTGATTGTTTAGATTTCTAGATGGATTCACCAAATTATTATAATTATTCAAACTAAAATTAGGGTGATTTTTCCATCCAAGCTTAAAATAGCTAGAATTGGGATTCTTATTTTGATTATTTACAGTGTTTAAAGTTTCATAATATGATTAAGTATCAATAATCTGTCCTAGTGAATTCTCCTCTAATACTGGGGCTACTTGAGAATAATTCATTCTCATTTGATCAATCTTTTTTAAAAAAGCAGCAATTTGAGATGCCAAAATAGACATTGCATCAAAATCATGAATACTGGTTACTCTCTAATGATTTACCTTTCAAAGGGACTAGAAATTATTAGTAGTCATTTTCTCAATTAATGAATATTCTTCATCAAAAGGCTTCGACATTAATGAACCACCCGCAGCAGTATCTATATAGATCTCAGTGAGCCTATTAATCCATTTTAAAATATTTGAATTATAACCAATCTGGTAAAGCATGATGTGGACATTTCCTAAGAAGATCTTTAAATCTTTCTCAGGCTTTATATATCGATTCTCCTCAAACTGACAAAAAGATGTAATATCATTTCTAAGCTTAGCGATTTTCGAGGGTGGAAAATATTTAGTCAAGAGTTTTGTTGATAGTTCTCCCGAAGTTCTAATAGATCCAGGTGCCAACAAATTTAACCAAATCTTGGCTTTATCCTTTAATGAAAAAGAAAAAATTCTAAGCCTAACAACATCATTAGACACTCTGTCATATTTAAATGTAGCACAAATTTCAAGAAAATAAGCAAGATATAAGTTAGGATCTTCAGTAGGTGATCCTCTAAACTTATTATTTTTTATCATTTGGATAATAGTAGGTTTAAGCTCAAATGAATTAGCAGCCACATCAGGATTTTGAATAGTCAAGTGAAGTTTATCTGCTGTCGAATTCACAAAATCTTTTAAAGGACTTTGTCAATTTTCAATCATTGGATTATCTAAGTTTTTCATCATTTCTTGTAAATTTTTAATATCTCTTTATTGTTTTTGAATTTTTTTAATAGTACGTTCTAATTCTGAATCATAAGATACTAAACCTTAAGATCCAAAATTTCACATAAACAAATAAATCAAGCAAAGTAAAACACTCTAATAAAAATATTTCTTTCTGGATTTTTTATTTTTTATTTTTTTTTGTTTTATTTTATTTTTTTAATAATAATATTTTTTATGGTATATATATTATCTCTAAATTTCCTAATTTATCAAAACTATTTAATTCAATTATTTTCTTCCCCACGTAACTATGCCAAAAAGTTGGTTCGACTTTTTTGTTGTGATAGATTGTGTAAAATTTAATTAAATATAATCAATTAATATTCAGATTCTATGCAAGTATACATATCGTTATCAAGTAATAATGAACTTTCTATTTAATCCCCAAATATCAATCCTATGGGGAAGGTTTAAATTGGAAATGACAAATTTGCTAGGAAATTCACAGAAACTCAATTGAAATCATTGTCACTAATTTCAATTGTTGAGATGTAATCAAAATTAAATTTCTAAACTATTATCAAATCAAATATGCAAAATTTAAAACACTGAATACTAATCTTTTAACTATGTTTATGTAACGGAGATTCTTATGTGTAAAAGCATCCTTCCCACTACAATGATACTATGGTATAATAAGATGAGATAAATGTTCATAATACATATTGTGTCAAATGGGAGCAATTTTAATTCTCTATCCTGATACAGTGCATATAAAATCATTGGCTAATCTCATTGTTTAGTCTCTAAATCTGTGGCTAGGCTAGGAGGATACTGGCTCCCAGTCCAGAGCTCTCACTTCCCTCCACCTGAAGGCTAGCTTTCGCTTCAATTTTTAAAAACTAAGACTGAATTGAAGATTTTAGTCTTTCACCCTAAAGGTTCTCCAATTCTTGACCCAACAAAGAATATTTTCCTATTTAATTGCACTTATTTCCATAAACGATGTTCTCCTTCATATAATCAGATGTGATCCTTACTCTTTTGTAGAACTCCTACTCCATTTACCGGATCATATGTTTCACAACACGTTTTAACAATTCAATTGGCCAGATCAAAAATTAAATTAAGTTCAGAGTTGAAAAATCATCACAATTTATTTTATAATTTAATATTAGCACATTCATATTATCTCTTCATTTTGTCATATCTCAGAGTAAGGAGAAAGATAAAGGGAACTAGTCAGGCTTCATGAGAAAGAAATAACAAAACACAAATTTTATATATAAAAGAAAGTTCATGCAACACTGATAAAAAAACAATACTTATCTGAAAACTCTTTCTCAAAGAAAATCCTTTGTAGTCTTTCCTTAGAAATGCAGGAAGAAGATATCTCTCACTTTTCTCCTTCTCCAACACTCTTACAGAAAGTTTCACACTAAATCTCACCACAAAACCTCTAAACTATGAAATCAAAATCACTAATTCACTCCAACATGGAAGTGGAATGGAATGATGTGGTGCGAAAAATGAAAGTAGAAAAGTGAAAAACGTAGAGGAGCGCTTTTTCTGATGAAATTCGGCCCCAAACACAGGCCAAGGTCGGTTCTCCAGAAGGTGCCTCCAAAAACTCTTCAAGAAATCATCCAAATACATCGAACCTTCTAGAAATGGGGTCTACACTGCCTTTAGCGCTATTTCCGCTAGTCTGGCGCCATCGATGCTGAGTAAAAAATCTCCGCATTAACTAATTTTGCATCGTCGACGTTGCCAACACTGAGCATTTCTTCAATAATGTCATTTTGACTCCAAATTTCATCCTTCTTTGCTTTCTTTTTGCTTTAAGCCCTAAAAATCAACAACCTGCATGAAAATATCAAAATACCTTCCCTTAAAGTGCAATATCATCAAAAATAAGTACAAAATAGGAGTCTAAAAATGCATATATTTTTGGTGTATCACGCCTAAGAACCAAAACCTATGCTTAAGCGTAGCCTAACCAAATAGATAGGCGGCTAAGTGTCAAACCATTCGTGCTTAAGTGTCGGTTTGCGAACAGTTTTAAGTGAAAAATTGGTCCGAAAAATTCCATTAACACACCTTCGCTTTGCCTTCTTCCTCTACCTCTCACAGTTTTGGGGCTAGGGCACACCATATTTGAAGATTCTTGGAGACTTGAAAAAACAATTTCTAGATTTGAAATCCTTGAGGTAAGAGCTTCACTTCTATGCAAAAGTTTTATATTTTCACCATGCATTTTGAGCACATTCGTGAGCTACCCAAAAATCACTATCCATGGTGAAATTTTGAGAAAAATTTATGGAAGATGCATAGATTTGTTAGTTTAAATTTTTAGGAGTTTAGTTTTGTGATTTGAATTTGAATTTGGAATTTATTTTAAATTTTATACATTAGTTTGAAAATGGCACCAAGATTAAGAGAAGCAAGCGGTAGACACCATTTGAATCAAGTAAATTTTTCAGTTTGAGAGCTTGGGATCAATACAGTGATGAACTGCATTCAAGGAAGTTGATTGTTGAGTGATGTTTTAAAAGTCCAGAAGGAGTTGTGGAAGAGTTGATTATTCATCACTAGTGGGAGCAGTTCTGTTATTTTTTTGTTATCGCAATGATTTCTGTTGTACAGGAGTTCTATGCAAATCTCCTTGAACCTGATGAAGAATGAGTCATAGTGAGGGGGAAGACAATACCATTTTCTCCTTAGGTAATTAATCAGTTTTATTATTTTCCCTTGAGTACTTTGTGTTTTTATTCAAACTATAGTCCTACAGAGGAGCTTCTAGGAGAGATTACTTCATCTTTAACTACTAGGGGAGGGTTATGGTAGATTACAAACCAAAGAAGAGTAAACATTTATGCTTCAAAATCGGATGCCACTGCAAAGGCATGGCATTATCTTATTTCTGCTCACCTGCTGCCTGTAAATCATTTGGGTGAAGTGACTCAAGATCGAGCAACCTTGAACTTCTACATTCAGCAGTTCAAGCCTATTGATATTGGAGCTCTGATTCATGGAGTTATTACCAGTTCAGTTGTCGCTGCTACTATTGCAGGTTTGAGATTCGTATCCTTGATCTTTTCTTTATGCTAGCAGACTGGTGCTAGATTTGACAACTGGGAGGAGATCTTACAGCCACTAAAGACCATTAGAAGTGTTAATGTGAAGTCTTATTCACATCTTTCTATTTGTGGCTGAAAGGGTGGATTTTCCAGTAGTTCTGCTGCATTGACGTCACGAGGTTCTACTTAAAATGCTTCTACATCACGAGGTCAGACTTCTGGATCTGATTCTGAGTCATAGTTATTACAGAGGATTTTAGATAATGTGAACCATACTGTGGATAAGGTATCAAACATAGAACATTTTTCTAAGCATATGGATGGGAATATGAAGAGACGTAGTGATTATGATGGTGAATTAACTTAGCTATGGAAAACCTTATGAGAGGTAACCAAGATGTTGTATTTCCTCAGTACCCTAGATATCCACCATATGAGCATACAACTGTTTGGCATAATGACGATAGTTATTAAGAGGAGAGTAATGATTAGTTTGGTTAATTATTTTTGTTTTATGTTTGTAGTTTATGTGTTGTTATGAACTACTGTTAGTGTAGTTGTTCTATACTTTGTGTTTTGTTTTTAGTTGTTACTGTTAAGACTACTATGTTTTGTTTCATACATCTACTATGATGTATTTGTGTTTTGTGAGTAGATATTATGTTTGTGTGGTAGTAATTGTGATAATTGTGTTGTTTAATGTATTAAGTTAGTCTATGTTAAACTTAATTTTGATTCTTAGGAAGGTTTAGAGTCTAGCTAACTTTTTACTTATAAAAGCTGCATGTTTAAAATTTTCAATTTACTACCCGTAATTTTTCTTTATGTTGCAGTCATGTATGTTTGTTAGTGTATTTGTTTGTTTTTATGTTATACTCCACTACATAAAAGTCTGCTGAACCTCTATATGTTAAGAAAATTAAAATTTGATTAATTTAAATTTTTACTCCTATTTTTAATTTTTTTACATGCATATTTAGGATATGACAATTCCTGCAAGCTTGATATAATTAGTCTTCATTCTTTCTTATTTATATAAGATCCTAAAATGTTTTATTTCTAATAAAAATTTAAGTTTGGGAGGTGGATGAAATATTTTTCTAAAAAGAACTTAAAAGTTTATTTTGTCTCAAATGTAATTCGAATAAATTTGATTTTGATTTGAAAAATGATTATGTATATGATGTTGTGTTAGGGAAGTAAAATTTTGATTTTAGAAGTGAGTAAGAGATGTTAGTTAAAATTATAGTAATGAAGAAAAACACAAATTTAACAATTTTTAGTGTGGAAAATGCTAAATATAGTGTAACTATCTTTAGTAGCAAAAATTGTATTTTTGAAAAATTTAGAAATTTAGACCTTTTATTTTCAAAACATAAATTTCTTTTATTGAAATTAATTTTCAAAACTATTATTATGTCTTTAAGTGAAAGAAAAATATCGACACTTTGCATTAGGAAAGGAAGAGTGGGATTCAAAATCATTAAAAACATATCTAGATATGGTAATCATTGCCATAAAAAGAAAAAGAAAAAGAAAAGAAAAAGATAAAGAAAATGAAAAGAAAATTTGAAAAAGGGAGGAGAAGCTTGAGGATTAGTGTCTAATCAAAAATTGGTTCCACATCTGGTCATTTTAAAGTATAAGACTTCAAAAACTCTTAAGCTTAAGGATATAATATAGTGAGTAAAATTATGCTTAATAAAAAATTTTAAATGGACATGATAAAATGCCTAAACTCTATATATTTAAAATCTACAATATTTCTGATTAGATAGGAACTCATATTTTTATATTTCTTAACATTAAAATTTTTTAAACTTTGAGTTGGTCTCATTTACTAATATTTTTTCTAAATTAGACTACTATATTTCTACATCAAAGTTTTGGTAACTCCTACAGAAACTCATATAAATCATTTACTTATGTTAGTTTTTAAAGATTGAAAGGACACTTGAGGACAAGTAACATCTTAAATTTGGGGGATTTTGATACACCTAAAATATATAGTGTCTTTATACACATTTTTATACCTATTTTGAGATATTGCACTTTAATGAAAGTTATTTGTGTGTTAGTCTTTCAAGTACAATCAAATGGATGAAAAATATTAAAAGGAGTGAAAAATGGTCAAATTTTGAGCAAAAATAAAGAAAGGTGCAAAATTGAACTAGGGCTCTTAAGTGCTAGAGGAGTAGTGCCGAGTCTCAGGTACCCGCACTTAAGCGCCTGAAGTAGTTATGAGATGAATTATTAAATTTGAACGGATTTTTGAGGAGGTGTTTGAAGAAATTCTTGGTAAAAACATGGGAAACATCCCATGGACATGAAAATTCAGTCAGATGGCTTTTAAGGAGGCAACTTCTAGAAGATTCATTAAATGGAGACACCTTTTTAAAGAGACACCAAGGCACCCCTTGGATTTTTATAAGAAAAGACTTAGATTTTCCAAGAGAGGAGGCCAACCATCCATCAAACTTACAGCCATCATCCATCTAAATTGTCTCTGCGCCGCCAGCCTCTTTTCTTTTTATTTCGAGTGTTAGTTTGGAACTTCAAGATATTTGGTGGAGAGAATTTGAGATATGTGTTTATCTTCGTGACTACACTTTATTTTAATTTAGATTTCTTATTTGTGTGCATGATTTCTACTTTTAAAATCATGTGTGATTGTGTTTTCTCCATAGATTCTGAGTAGTTTTCTTTATCTTTTTCATTAAAATGATAAGTGCTTAAGTGCTAAATAAAAGTTGTGAGAAGTATTAGGCTTCAATATTAGAAGAAGTTGGATGATTTGAATCCTTGTACTTCATTTACTTCTTGATTTGGCCAATTAAGATGTTAATACCTATAAGTGATTAAGTGTTTAAAGGATGTTGTGTGAAGTATTAGCCTTCAAATTTGGAAGAAGTTGTGATGATTTAAAACCTTGTACTTCATTTACTTCTTAATTTGGCCAATTAAGATGTTAATACCTGTTGTGAGAACATGTAAGATCCGAGATGGTATTATCTCATTGAACAAATGATTAGAATCACATATTGATTTCATGGATGAGAATGTAGTTCATGGGGTTGAGTGCAAATAAATAGGGAAATGAACTTTTCAAGGGTATAGAATTAGAGGACTTTAGAGTGACAGGTTAAATCCCCCAATTTGATTTACAGTTCTAGGTTTTGATATGAGATGTTAGCCCCTAGGTGGAGAAAGAAGAGGGAACTCTAGAGTGAGAGCTAGTATCTTCCCTTCCTAGTCGGTCATCAAGACTATTCAAACTATATATTAGCTAATATTCTTTATAGCATCTCTAGTAAGGATAAAGAATATTATTGCTCCTATTTGGCACAACACATTTAGAATACTTCCACAACATAATTTCTCTACTTATTACTGATTCATGATAAGGAAAAATATATTTTATTTATATGACCTTCACCTTGCAAGTATTTAGCTATGTTAATTAGTTGCTTATTTTATTTTCATAAACCAAAAAATTACAAAAAGAATCGAATTGGCATTCTTATTTTAGCATCTTAAGTTCACTTAAGAATATTTTTTTAAGTAGATTTTTGAAAGCTAAAATTTTCAAATTCCTAAAAAGCATATAGCCAATTTCCCTATGGGTTTGATATTCAAGACTTAATCAAAAAGTCTTATATTATTTGATAGCGATATGTTACTTACATAGTATCTCATATTTAAAATTATAATTGTATTCTTCTTTGCTTCATAGTTGAAAAATTACCTAGCTTTTGTTCGGGATCCACGTTTTGGCTTTGTTGCAAATTAAGACAATTATTAAGGAAATTAAGCATATAATCACATTTTACTTCTATATAGAAAGTCAGGATCTACCGTGTCCTTCATGAGTTGAAGTAACATTCTATTTGGAAAAGAAATCGATATTGTTGGCTATGGAGAATTCAGAGGATCCTTCAAGATTCCACTACCGGTGGGTTTAGTACTAATTCTAAAGGGAAATGAGACAAATCTTACAAAGAACTGCATTCCGAGAGTACAAAACCACAGAGCTCTATGACATTGAGAAGAATGGATGATAGTAAAATACCGCATGGATTTTGTCCGGACCCAGAATTGGAAGAGCTGCACTCGTACGAGCTATGAGATAATTGTACCTCTAATTACACGTGAAAGAAATTTTTGTTCTGGAATGTGGCTTAGTAGGTCAGATTGATCAGGAGCTCGCCATAGAGGACAGACAGATAGATGCTTCTTGACACTTTTTGTACTGCTCCAGAGCAACATATGTAATATGAAATGTCTCAGATGTGTTCAGTATATGATATGTACTCAGCATATGATGCTTCATAATGTATCCAACATGTTATCTTTTGATGCTTCAGCATATATTCAGTTTGTAACGCATATTTGAAGCAGATTAAGGAATTTTCATCCAGATTTCAAAGAATTTGTTCAATTTCCCTTTGGTGCAATTGATAAAATGTTGCAGAACCATATGTTGGTTCTAATTATGTGAACAAAGAACAATATGATGAAAGTATGATATTAAAATTTAAATTTTCTTTCGAAAATCAAAAAAAAAAATTAAATTTTGAAAATAAACATTGATAAATGTGATAAATACAACAAGAAAAGAAAATGATAAATTTAATGAGTTTGTTTCTCTCAATTTTGAGGTTTCTAGCTCTCCATTTTCATAGCACGAGTGTCCTTACTGCAGCATTTTGTCACAACCTTCACGGAATTTCAAACTCTGCACAAAATCCCATCAGTTTTTTTCTCACCATGGTCAATCTTCACATTCCCTATATCTATGAAGCTTGATAGTTCAAAGTCTACCTTCTAATCCCTAGCGAGAGTTCTAAATCCTTGGTTTTGATCCAATATTCATTTGTTAATTCCCTAGTGGAAACAACTATCACTTAATTCCATGCTTTATTCTAAGTATGTTGGCTTAGATGTCTGTGTTGATTTTTTTGATCTCTTTAGTCAACGCCAATATGTGCGGTGTGCTTGTGTGGCACACCACACCTTTTAAGGGTCCATTTGTTGACCTCACTTTTCATTGAGGTCTAGTCTTTCCTCTTTTGTATCCTAGGGTCTAGCTATAAAACTTTCCTGTTAACTATTCCTAGAGGACTAGAAAAGGAACCCTTACAATTAAAATTTATAAACTCTTCCTTGCTCAACCTAAAGTTCCACATATTGTTCATATCCTCTAGCATTTAGTAGGTGGGGTCAATATGGGGGAGCTCAAGGAAATTCCCCATAGGACTGACATTTGAATCCAAATACAAGCCTAATTGACTAACATTTGAATCCAATTTCAACTCAAATAAAAAAGCCCTAATTTGACATAAAATCAAAATCTCTCTCAATTGAACCCCCAAATCTATCCAATTGCCCCAATTTTACATCATAAACGCTTTACAACATTTCCCCGTATCAAATTAAACCATCAACTCTCCTTGGTCAAGCCTTAGTTTCATTAAAATTTGACTTCGACCAAAACCCCCAATTTTTCCCCAATTTAGCCATATCTTAAACTTCAACCAAATTGAACCCCATAACACCAAAATTGCCACCCACTTAATATCTAAAGCTCTTCATGAAAATCACCCATATCATATTGAACCATCAATTGGGCTTTATCCAAACTCTAACCTAACTCAAACCCAAGTCTAACCCAACATCTAGAAAATTGACCAAATGTCCAAATTTCACCAAATTGAACCTCCAAATCAATTCAAAATCACTCCAAATCTTTTCTAAACTTCTTGTGACAATCATCTACATTATCTTGATCAATTAATTGAGCTTAATATCATTACTAGCCCAACCTAACCCCAACTCCAAGCTAAAATGACCAAAATTGATTCCTTGCACCAAAGTTGACCAAGTGAAGCCAAATTGATCAAACCAAAGCCACTACAGCCACCATTTGGACTCT
The DNA here is from genome assembly GCA_002079205.1 of Phalaenopsis hybrid cultivar. NCBI lineage: Eukaryota > Viridiplantae > Streptophyta > Magnoliopsida > Asparagales > Orchidaceae > Phalaenopsis > Phalaenopsis hybrid cultivar. Next base: position 87,776 of record JXCR01141727.1, on the reverse strand, counting down.
AGTGACCAGGCTAAACCCACCTAGCCCACCCCACATGCTTTATAGACTAATGGTCCCTTGATTAAAGGGATCTCACTCCACTTTTGGCCTAAATCAAAATATCTTTGGCATCATCATTTTCCATTAGGAGTTAATCATCATAAACGATCTCCTGGCTCCTCTGACTTCTCTGGCAACCACCTCTCACCCTGCCACCAGCCTACTAGCCAGAAAAAACCAAAACAGAGAGCCACCCCCAAGCGTAAACTCCAAATTTGAACTCCTCGACTTAGCTCACTCCAATTAGACACTTGTGTCACTCAGTCCTCCCCAAAAGTAGTTCTTTGCACCCAATCGTCAGCCATGGTGGGCTATCATTCCCACACTATTGAAACCACCTCCTCTATGGCTAAAATGGTGGCTAAGCCTATTCATTAGGAAAACTCTGCCAAATTGTTTCTAGAGCTCCTCGAAGACCGCTTAAGTTTATTCCAACCATTTTCTAGTTATCTCCACCACTGCTTGAGCGTAATTTTTTAGCTTAAAATAAGCACAAACTTTGGCCATCCTCCAAAATCCCCCAAACTCCAAATTAAACTACTCTTCAGCTTCCCCAGAGCAAGAGAAGAAGATTCCCCCTAAAGCCCCCTCTTTTAAGCTCTCTAAACAACTCCTAGACCAAAATCACACCCCCATTTCATTGAACGTATACTTGGAGGTTACACTAGAAGAAACCAGCACATCCAGGAGGTTGGTGGGACTCCACTAAAGCTTCCACAAGCACCTGGTTGAGGCCTCCCCTCTCATAAAAAGGTATAAACCATAAACCCTAGTTTTGAGCTTGGTTTTACCAATTGTGAAGACAATTTTATTTCATATCTTTGTAACCTTATGAATGTGTTTGTCTCAAGTTGATGAGGGTGTAGGAAAAAACCCCATGTAATTTGGCTGAGTATCGAGCGAGATCTTAAGTCTAGAAGTTGTGTGATTCACAGGCTCTAGCCATCGGGGACGATGATGGAGAGTCGTCTGATCGCACGGGTATCAAACGAACGGATGAGATTACATCAAATGAGCTCTTACTGTGTGAACAATGCATTGATTCAGTGCTAACTCAGATGGCAGTGTGGAATCAGAACACGCCCCATGAGCAGAGTACTCTAAGATTTTTAAAGTCATTTGAATTATGCTCAATGAGTTATGAACTAGAGAGTCCCAAGGGTAAAGTGGTCATTTTATACTTTTTGTGCCTTAATTAAAATTTAGGATTAACCAAAGGGAAAAAATTGGTACTTTTGATCTTAATGAATATTGTTGGATGATTGAAAAAAAATGTGTTAAAAGGTAGAAATCAATTTGCCACCTTTCCATAATAAGAGTAAAATTATAATTCTCTAAATTATCAAGGTTTGGAGGTTAATCAAAATCAAATGATTCTGAAGTTGGTGGGCTTAAGTTAGGAGGATGACAATTCATTTATTTCAAGACTACAATTGGATGATATGATCTTTTAATAAGGATATGTATCACTTAAACTAAAATATTAATAATTGTCATTTTCTTCCATTAAAATTGTTAAGTGCTTAGTAGTCATCTAGGCTCGATACTTAAACTTGTTTGATGACATTTAGAAAGAAAACATGATTTATGGTAAACACCTCAAAATACTACAAGCCCAACTTTAGTGGTGGGTACAAAATTTTTATTGATTTAAACTTGCCTTAGGGGAATCCACTTACATAACTCGTGTGTGAAATATCAACTGATTAACTGAGTATCTTGCCCTTGGGATGATGAGAATGTAAAAGTTCACCTAGTAACGGTGTAAACTTTTTAACTTAACCTTGGATAATTGAAGGAATTATATGATAAGTTCAAAATGAACTTCAAATGTTTTAAGAGATCTTTAAAGCATTTCAGTGTCATTCCCCAAATACTTTGGAATTTCTTGGACATTTTGAAGGACAAATTAAACTTATTATATTTTGTTCTAAAATCATCCACTAAGAACTTTTAGGACTCAATAAGTCATAGTTTGGATTCTGTTAGACACTCTTTATTCTACTCTTGAAATTTATTTAAATTTCTAGTAAAATTATATACATGTTGCAAAAGCAAACGTTTCAGCGGGAATGGCAAGAAGATGATAGGTATGCTTTTATAGTGTTATTTAATTTATGTCATTTTACTTTTTGCAATATACTTTTATTGCAAAATATTATAATTATTTTGGTTGTGCACATTACTTTACTAGTAAAATCAAAAAAATTTTCAAAAATTAATCCACATTTTCAAAATCTAAAACAAATTGTTTCAAAGGTAACCATAAATCCTTTGAAATATCACTAAACAAAAAACATCTTTTTCAATTTACAGGAGTCCCTTGGAGAAGGTAACCCACGGGAGCTTACGAGATCTCCTTGTTTTAAATGGGTTTCACAACTCATTTAATCTAAGTAATTACAAAATAAAATAATGATATCAGAATGAGAGAACCATGGGATCCTAACAGGTGTCGCTCTAATCAACTTTACCCTCGCCTCCATAATGATTGAACTTTAAACTTGTCATTTAAACCTTTAAACCTTTGACTTTAGGATTGCTACTTCACCGAGGAGCTTGGAACTAACTTTGTGGACAGCCTTCTACAATAACAATCTACAACAGCATGAGGATCTACAACAACACATCTTTCCTTAAAGTTAAACAACCAGCTATAAGATTTAGAGGTTGTCCGCCTAGTGCGACATAAATTCTCAACTCATCTTTAGGCCTTTGTATAGCTCTGTTATACATTTTAAGCCCTAACTTACTTTAGGATTTTGAGGTTTTCATTCATCGTGACTTAAGCCCTCACTTCTTCCAAGTTATTTATGTGACTGTATTGCATGAAAGTAAGCCCTAGTTAATGAAATTGGCAAGATGAAACATTTAAAAATTTCTTCTCAAAATTGAAGTCAAACCATAGAATAGCTTAAGAAGTCACCAAGGTTCTTCTGAGGTTTTGTGACTTCTCCTAGTTCTTCTTCCTTTAGATTCCATAAAAAATATTCCAAGTTTGAGTCATTCCCCTTTCACACCTCTTTGTCCAATCTTTTGAAGAGTCATATCCCTTTGAACTCCTTGAAGACAATATACTCTGATTTTTATCGAGAGTTTTCTTAGGTGACTTCGATTATCTAAGATGTAATTAACCATAAGGCTTTGCCCTTATAGAAAAACTTTAAGAACCCATCTTAATATAAAACCTATTTAATTTCTTATATTAAATAGAAAAACTTGTCAGTCAATATAAAAATTATTTTTTTCACAGACTTAGATCGATGTCATAAATTCTTTAGTTTCTTTAATCAAGTCTTACTAATAAGTAGTGTGTCTACCCTTTGTGATAGATTCATTGCTTGCAGTATTAGGCTCGTTTATTTAAACTACTGAGAATATGAGATCAGTTTGGTCTCATATTTTAAAAATTTTCCCAAATTATATATATGTAAATTAATTTAAACTGGGATCGGGATAATATTATTTGATTTCATGAAGGAGAAATTTGTACAAGAAATTAAGGAAAATAAATAGGGAAATATTATTTGTTGGGTGTAAAATTAGAGAAGCTTTAGGGTGACAAACTAAAATCTCCAATTTCATCTTAGTGTTTAAAAACTAAAGCGAGAGTTAGCCTTCAGGTGAGAGGAAGTGGGAGCTCTGGAGTGAGAGCCGATATCCTCCAAGCCTAGCCACGGATTTAGGGACTAAGCCTAAGATTAACCAATGATTTTATACGCACTGTATCAGGGTACAAAATTAAAATTTCTCCTATTTGGCACAATACATATTATAGACATTTATCTCATCTCATTTCACTAGAATTTCATTGTAGTGGGAAGGATGCTTTTTCACATAAGAAATCTTCATTACAAAAATATAGTTAGTAGATTAGTAGTTATTATTCAAAATTTGCATTTCCATTTTGCTAATAGTTAAGTAATTTAGTTTGGTTAATTTCTCAACTTTCAAAATTAGTGACAATGATTTCGTTTGATTTTCTATAAATTTCCTGTTAAAATTTATCAATGCTAACCTACACCTTCCCCTTGGGATCGAAATTTGGAGCTTAAATTGAAAGTCCATTATTACTTGATAACGATATGTATACTTGCGTAAAATCTCACTATTAACTGTCTATAATTATATATATTTTACACAACTTACTTTTCATATAAGGATCAAGTTTTTGGCGCTGTAGTGGTGTCAACTTCATAAATCCTTACATATAAAAATTGAGATTAAGATTTTGGCGTCGTTATCGGAAAAGATAACGGTTAGATTTAATTAAATTGAATACTTTTGATAAATTAGGAAATTTAGATAATATATATACAAATATATAAAAACACAAAGAAATCAAAAATCAAAAATTAAAAAAAAAGAAATTTATTTAAGAGTTAATTTTTAAAAAAATTTACTTTGCTTACTTTATTTGTTTATGTGAAATATTGGATGTGAGGTTTAGTACCTTACGATTCAAAATTAGTACTATTAGAAAAATTTGAAAACAACAAAGAGAAATTAAGAATTTGAAATAAATGGCAAATAATATAGAAAATCCAATAAATGAGAATCGATAAAGAATTTTAAGAGATTATGTGAATCCGACAGCAGATGAACTTTATTTAACTATTCAAAATTTTGATGTTACTGCTAATTCATTTGAGCTTAAATCTGTTATTATCTAAATGGTACAAAATAATCAGCTTGGAGGATCACCTTCTGAAGATCATTTCTTGAAATTTGTGCTACATTTAAATATGACGGAGTGTCTAATGATGTTGTTAGGCTTAATTTTTTTTCTTTTTCATTAAAATGTAAAGCCAAAGCTTGGTTAAATTCATTAGCACCTGGATCTATTAGAACTTGGGGAGAACTATCACAAAAATTCTTGGCTAAATATTTTCTACCCTAAAAAATCGCTAAACTTAGAAATGATATTACTTCTTTTTGTCAGTTTGAAGGGGAACCAAAATATGAAGCCTGGGAAAGATTTAAGGATCTTCTTAGAAAATGTCTGCACCATGCTTTACCAGATTGGTTAATAATTTAAACCTTTTACAATGGATTAGTAGGATTATTAAGAACTATTATAGATGCTGTTGCAAGAGGATCATTAATGTCAAAACCTTTTGATAAAGCATATTCTTTAATTGAAAAAATAGCTACTAATAATTTTTAGTGGCCCTCTGAAAGCGTAAATCCTAAAAGAGTAGCCAGTATTCATGATTTTGATGCAATGTCTATTTTAGCAACTCAAAATGCTGCTGTTTTTAAAAAAAATTGATCAAATAGGAGTGAACTATTCTCAAATACCCTCAGTATTAAAGAAAAATTCACTATGACAGATTATTGATACTCAACCATCTTATGAAACCATAAATACTATAAATAATCAAAATAACAATCCTTATTCTAACTATTTTAACCCTGAATGGAAAAATCACCCTAATTTTAGTTAGAATAATTATAATAATTCGGTGAATCCATCTATAATTCTGAAAAATCAAGGAAATCCTAATTTTTGACCTTATTATCCTCTAGAATTTAACTCCAATCCTAACCTACAAGTTAAGGAAAAGATGCTGACAATGGAAGAAGTGATGTTGAATATGGGAAACCAAATATTGAATCAAGGGGCTGCTATTAGAAATATTGAAAATCAACTAGGACATATTTCGACTGCACTTATTAACAGACCTTCTGGAATTCTTCTGAGTACTGTGGAAGTTAATCTTAAAGATCAAAATAAAGAGCAAATTAAAGTTATTCAATTACGAAGTGGAGAATAAATTAAAATAAGAATCCAAAGAGAAACTGAAGTTGATGAAGAGAAGGAAGAGATGGAAAATGATCAACAGAAACATGAACAAACACAGGTTCCTTTAGAAAAACCATTACCTCCGTTTCCTCAAACATTGAAGTAGAAGAATAAAGATAACAATTTACAAAAATTTTTGAAATCCTTAAGAAGTTAGCAATACATATTCCATTTGTTGGAGCTTTGGAACAAATGCCAAGGTATGCATAATTTATGAAGGATGTACTAAATATGAAAATGAGGTTTACAGATCATGAGACCGTTGCACTCAGTGAAGAGTGTAGCGCTATTATTTAGAAATTGCTTCCTGGAAAATTAAAAGATCCTGGTAGTTTTACTATACCTTGTACAATTGGTGAAAAGTTTTATGAAAAAGCTTCATGTGATTTAGGAGTGAGTATAAATCTTATGCCCTTATCAATTTTTAAACGTTTAGATTTGAAAGAAATTTCCCCAACTACTGTAACTCTTCAGTTAGCTGACTGTCGGCGTTATCTCGGGTTTTGGTTTGTGGGGTTGCCCGTAAGAAACTGTCAGTCGTCGAAATGGAAATCCCGTCGCCCGCTTCGGAAGGACGTTGAAGTATGAAATCGAACTGACCCCATAATTTTCATAGTTTAAAATGAAAGAGCACTGTACCTCAAATCCTGTATGTATCTCGAAGGATAAACACAAGACTTGAGTATGAGGCTCGATCAAATAAACTAAGGAAAGTATGACATATTTGGTCTGCATGTATTGCCGACAAGTTCCCCTATTTAATATAAAGGATTAAATAAGGTTTATATTAAGCTGGGTTTGGTCATGCTTCCTATAAGGGCAAGCCCCTATAGTTAGTTACATCTTAAATGACCAAACTCACTTAAGAAAACTCTCGATATAAATAAAGAAATATTATCTTCAAGGAATTTCAAAGGGTGGGACTCTTCAACGAAATCGGATGTAGAAATGTGAAAGGGGATTGGTTCAAATTTGGAACATTTTATTATAGAATCCAAAGGAAGAAGAACTAGGGGATGTCATGGATCCAGAGGAGAACCTCGGTGACTTCCCAAGCTATCCTAATGTTTGGCTTCAATTTTGAGGAGAAATATTTAGATGTTTCATCCTGCCAATTTTATTATTTAGGGCTTACATTCATGTGAAATGATCACACGAATAGCCTGGAAGATGTGAGGATTTAGGTCATGACAAACGATAACCTCGGAGTCCTAAGAGGAGTTAGGACTTATACTGCATAGCAGGGCTATGCAAAGGCCAATAAGGTGAGGATTTACGTTGCATAAGCAAGCAACCTTGAAGTCCTATGGCTTTGTTGTTTATATCTAAGGAAGGAAGATTGGTTTAGCGAATCCTAAGACGAGTTAGGGCTTATATTGTATAGCAGGACTATGCAAAGGCCTAAAGATGATTGACAAACAACAACCTCAGAATCCTAAGATGAGTTAGGGCTTATATTGTATAGCAGGGCTATGCAAAGTCCTAAAGATAAGATAAGACGAGTTAGGGCTTATATTGTATAGTAGGGCTGTACAAAGGCCTAAAGATAAGGTGAGTATTTAGTTGCATAAGCAAGCAACCTCAAAGTCCTATGGCTTTGTTGTTTTAAGTCTAAGGAAGGAAGTATGCATAAGCAAGCAACCTTGAAGTCCTATGGCTTTGTTGTTTAAGTCTAAGGAAGGAAGATTTATTTAGCTGAGCAAGACACTTTTTTTGCTGTTGAAGATGGTCGTGCTGCCCACCATACTAGCTCTAAGCTCCTGCCACAATGAGGTTGAATTATCTAATGTGTCAAGTTATAATATTAAATCAGGTGGCCCTATGGTTGAAGTTCTTTATATTTCATGAGGGCATATTAAAGTTGATTATAGTGTCACCGGTTAGGATCCTACGGTTCCCTCATTCCATGAGGGCATATTAAAGTTGATTAGAGCGACACCGGTTAGGATCCTATGGTTCCCTCGTTCTGGGTTCTTTAAATTTTATGAGTGCATATTAAAGTTGATTAGAGTGACACCGGTTAGGATCCTACGGTTCCCTCGTTCTGGATTTTCTATTGGATTCACTTAGTCCAAATGAACTTACTAAACCCAACTTAATGAGTTCCATAGTTTCATTTCAACCGTGAGAAGCCTCGTTAGCAACCGTAGGTTACCCCTGAGTTCCATAATTTAATTTAAACCGTGGGAAGCCTTGTTAGCAACTGTAGGTTACCTCCTCTAAGGGATTCTCATCAATAGAGATGTTTAAATTTAGTTGAAGTTGTGGTTTTGTGTGATGTTTGTGATTAAATTTTAAGTTGTTTTATATTTCGAATAGTTGAAGTTGTAGTTTTGTGTGATGTTTGTGATTAAATTTTAAGTTGTTTTATATTTTGAATGTTGTGGCGGTGAATTTTATCTTGGTTGATTTTAGATTTTGATTTTGGTTATGGTTATGTGGCTATCCTGATGGTTTTAGTTTTTATGCAGGGTGACATTGCTGTTTAACATGCAAATTTGCAGGTATAAAAGTACAGTATGAAAGTGCAAGAAGAACAACGCTGAAAAACTGTAAAAGTGTACCTGGCGAGTTTTCTCGTTCCACCACCTGAAACTTAAAATGCATGTGAGAGCATTTATGAAGAGCAGGAAAAGTAGAGTTCTGAGGGGTTTTCCTAACTCTATGTCATATTTTGGTGAGTCCTTAAAAGTTTAATTGAGAATGATTTCATTAAGCAAATAATATTAAGTTTAATAGGCCTCTGAGGTATCCAACAAGTTAGGAGAGGGAGGCAGGTCCATGCCTCCCTCTCACCAACTAGTGAAAAGCCTCGAGTCCATTTAAACTTATTATATTGCTTAATTGTTCATCCTGCAAATATCTTTAATGCTCAGTGAACATTGATGTCCTAATTATCCCTAAGAATAGGGTAATTATCATTTATCATTCAATTTAAGAATTATGTGGGTGAAGACCCTTGAAGAGGCAAGTTAGTGTAATTTGAACACTTAGCCAAATCTTTAAACCTAATTGGAATTAGTGGTGTTTCAAGCAGGTTTGATTTAATTATGTTCATTTCTCTAATCCTTCTTTAATCAATTTTTAATTTAGCCTAAGTTACCACTAAGCCCTTAAGACCTAGGTGAGTGTCTTAATTAATTTTGAAAAGGGTTAAGCCTTAAGTGGTCATGATTCATGATTTGGATTTTATTTGAAAACCAAGATCTGGGTATTAAATTGATTAATTATTGACTTCAAAAGTAATACCCCTAAGTCCAGGATCATTTAATTTTAATAAACTTCTAAATTTTAATAATTTAAAAATTTATTAATCTTAATTAAGAAAGTGAGATTGGTTTCTACCAATTAAACCCCTTAGTGTTCAAGCATCAAATAAATTGATTAAGATTAGAAGTTACCCATTTTCCCTCCTTGAATTAAGCGTAAACGTTAATTAAGGCAAATTTTTCAAAATTACACATTTTCCCCTAAGGCTCTAACACTTCATAATTTGTCAAATTCAATAAAAATGACTTTGAAATTTTTATCCTACCTCATTCATGGGTCAATTAAGTCATCAAAGGAGGAAATGTGATTTTTTCAAAATTTAATTTAATTTATATAATTATTTAATGCAAAAATAGGATTTCTCAAAAAAAATTCCTAACTTGACCAAGGTAAATTATAATCCTTTGAAATTTTTACTGGAGATATACCTAGACAAGAGAAGCCTTTGGATAAAATTTCATAATTTTTTGAATTTTTTGTGATTTATTAGAATTATTTTAAATTCTGGGCTATTTAATAAAAATAAAATATTTTAAGTGGTGAAAATTAAGTTTTATATTTTTGGAAAATCTCCCTAGAGTCAGAGAACTCATAGGAGCACATTTTATATTTTTCATATTTTTCTTTGATTTATTGAATTTATTTTAGTGAAAAAACTTATTTTTAGCCTTTTAAAAATTATTTTTAAGCTTTGAAAATAAATATCTTTAATTAGAAAATCAGGAAAAATATTCTAATTGTTCCTAAGAGAGTAGGAAACAATTTAGAATATTTTGATGAGTTTTATTATTTTTGTGATTTTTATAAATTTTTAATTATTTTAAATATTGAAAATAGGCTAAAAATCAAGTTTAGAAAATATAATAATTTTGTTTTTAGAAAATACTCCTGATCACAGAGAACTCAAAAAAACTGAGTTTCATAATTTTTTGAGTTATATTTTGATTTTCCTGATCACAGAGAACTCAAAAAACTAAGTTTCATTATTTTTTGAGTTATATTTTGATTTTTAGCCTATTCACAGAGAACTCAAAAAACTAAGTTTCATAATTTTTTGAGTTATATTTTTTTTTTAAAAAATCATTTAAGTGCTAGAGTGGTATTTATTTTTAAAAATCAATTTAAGTTATGAAATGAACTCAAAATATTTTGAAAGTTTTATGATGAGTTCTCTGGATCATAGATCTCAGTGGAGATCAAAAATCAAGTCATTAAAATGTTTATATTTTTCAAAATCAATTATCTTCATGATTTAGTATTTGAAAATTTTAAGGATGTTTTAAATGACTTGACCCATGAAATTATTTCCAAAGGTTTATTTGGTTATAGTAGACCTTCCAAAATTTTCTTAGGATTTTATAATCAAAATGCTAATTTCCATGATTATTTTAAGGAAATAATGTGAAATAACTTGAAAAATATGGATCTCCATATAGAGACCTCCTCTGACTTTGGAAAAATCAGAGAATGATTCCCCTTACAGAGGCTACAATATGTCAAAACTTCAAGTCAAGGTGATGTGTCAATATGAATGGAGAATCAAATAATTCCATATAGTATTTAATTAATTAAAAATATTTTATGCATCAAATGGGCTTGAAAATAATTCCACATTATTCTCCTCTGTTCACTGAGCAAGAAGGTATTTTTATTTTATTTTTGTGATTTTTTTACAGAGNCGGCTCGATCTCCCCCGTTCATTTGATACATGCTTGATCGAACGGCTCTCCGTCATCGTCCCCGATGGAATGATCCCATGCTTTCAATACACGCGCGGATAGACGGCATCCGTTCATCGTCCCCAATAGCCTTAACCGAGAATCAATTTGATACACGCTCGATCAAACGGCTCCCCGTCATCATCCCCGATAGAATGATCCCGTGCCCGTTCACACTAAAACCTTAAGATCTCTGCCTAGACTCAACCAAATCACTTTGGGTTTGATCCTATGACACTAAAACCTTAAGATCTCTGCCTAGACTCAACCAAATCACTTCGGGTTTGATCCTATGGATAAAACCGGCCATAGACTCAACCAAATCACTTCGAGTTTGATCCTATGGACTCGTCTAAGTGAGACGAACACATCCATACTGCTAAGGTACCATGAAATCAAGCTTAAGTCAACCAAATCACTTCGGGTTTGATCCTATGGACTCATCTAAGTGAGACGAACATATCCATACGCAACCAAATCACTTCGGGTTTGATCCTATGGACTCGTCTAAGTGAGACAAACACATCCATACAAACCAAATCACTTTGGGTTTGATCCTATGGACTCGTCTAAGTGAGACGAACACATCTATACGATTAATGAATCACTTCGGGTTTGATCCTATGGACTCGTCTAAGTGAGATGAACATATCTAAATGGTTAAGAGGATCACTTCGGGTTTGATCCTATGGACTCGTCTAAGTGAGACGAACATATCTATACGGTTAATGATCCCGTGACCGTCCACACTAAAACCCTAAGATCTTAGCCTAGACTCAACCAAATCACTTCGGTTTTGATCCTATGGACTCGTCTAAGTGAGACAAACACATCTATACGGTTAATAAGCTATGAAAGATGGACTCGTCTAAGTGAGACGAACACATCCATACGGTTAAGATGCCATGAAATCAAGCTTATGTAAATGGAGAACTAAAACCTTAAGATCTTAGCCTAGACTCAACCAAATCACTTCGGGTTTGATCCTATGGACTCGAAGTGAGACGAACACATCCATATGGTTAAGGTGCCATGAAATCAAGCTTAAGTAAATGGAGGATCAAAACAAGCTCTGGAGGAGGAGGAGTTTTATACCTTTGCTCTTAGAAGGGAAGCTTTGATCAGAGTTGCTTGGCACGTTCTTTGGGGTCCAAGGAGGCTAGGGATTAAGTCCCTGGTCTTGGTGTGAAGTCTAGGTGTGAATTCGACCAAGCTCGTTTTCTGGCATTGGTCTAGATGGTAGAGGTTCAGAAGGGAGATTTGATGGGGCTCTGGCTTCTTTCACTCTTGTGAAGGTGTGGGCACAAGCAATGGGAGTTTGGTGGAGTGTGGAGGTGTATTGGGCTATGTCCTAGTTTCCGGCAAGGTTTCAAGCTCAAAATTGAGCTTTGGCAAAATGGGTGAGGAAAAATGGTTGGGATGCACTGAGGGGATCTTAGGGAAGCTCTGTGTGAAGTTAGGAGAGGCTTCTCTAAGAAATTTTCAGCACTTAGATCAATGGCGATGGAGGTGGTCTTTTATAAAAATGGGCTTATGGTGGCTGTCTTGGCTTATTAGGAGGTGTAATGTGCTGCTTAGGTGGAGGGCAGAGGAGCTACATAGTTTGATTTGCATGAGCTGGCCTCTAGGTTTGATTTGCGTGAGATTCCATGGGGGTGGCTCTCGATTTTGGGCTTTTCCAACCACTAGGCTGGCCGGCCGGCCAGGGGGAGGTGGCTAGGAGCTCAGGGAACCCAGAGGAATCCATCACAGCAATTTAATGCAAATGTGCTTGGATTTGGCAAAGATATCTTAAGCATGTGCATTTTTGGAAATAAGATCCAATTTGGGGAACCTTTGGTCCATGGCTTGATTTAGGTGGTTTCATGGTGTTTGGACTGGTCACAAATTGGGGTACCTTTGGTCCATGGCTTGATTTAGGTGGTTTCATGGTGTTTGGACTGGTCACTAGGTCAAACTAATGGTTGTGGTGGGTTAATTTGGTGGCTTTAAGGTGGTTAGGTCACATTTAGTGCATGGGTCCAAGTGGGTGCAAACGCCCAAAACTTGGGTTTGGGCTAGGTTAGCCATGTCAATTGGCTAAATTGATTGTTTCATTTGGTGTAGATGTTCATAAGGAACAACTTTGGTGAAGAATCGAAATGGTTTTGAGCTAGGTCCAGATATGGTCAATTTGAAGAAATTTTGAACTTTAATCAATTTGGTAATGTTGGGCTAGGCTTGGGTCTAGCTTGGGTTAGCCTTGGGCTAGGTCCAAATTGATTATTATAAATGGTCAATAGGGACCTTATGAAGAGTTTTGAATATGAATTGGATGTCAATTTGGAGGTTAAGACAATCAATTGGGTAAAATTTAGGGACTTAGCCAATTTGGTGCTAAATTTGGGAATTTAAAAATCAAATGGATTTGAGGCTTCACCAATGCCAATTGATGGTTGATTTTGATGTATATGAATTTCATAAAGAATCAAATGGATTTGAGGCTTCACCAATGCCAATTGATGGTTGATTTTGATGTATAGGAATGCCTGAAATTTGGGGATTTAGCCAATTTGGGGCTAAATTTGGGAATTTTGGATTTAGGCCAAAAGAAATGGATTTGAAACTTCACCAAGGTCAATTGATGGTTGATTTTGATGTATAGGAATGTCATGAACATTAATTGAGGCCAATTGACTAGGCTATGGGTTTAATTGGGCGAGATTAAGTCATATGGTCAAAATTCGGGTTTTGACCCAAATTAAAATTGGGCTCAAATCATGGACCCATTAAGCTTGGATTTAGTTTATTTTGGTCATATCAAAAGTTAATATGAGTTTAGGATTGAAATTGTGGTCAATTAAGATCAAATTGGTAGATATTTGAGATGAATTTGGGGAATTTTGAGTCTTTAAAGGGCAATTTGGGGATTTTGGTTAAAGATGGTCAAATTGGCCAAATTGGACTATGTGGTAGTTGAAAGAAATGAAATTGAGAATATTTTGGGTTTATTGGAATTTTCTGGGAATTTTTGGAATTTTTGGGATTTTGAGCTATGGAGGGGTATTTTGGTAATTTGGGGTGCCAATCATCACCAATAAGCCATGGACCAAAAAAAACCCCATTTTGGGTTCTCTAAATAGTGGTCTTAGCTAAACCACAGCACTAGGGCTAGTAGATTTAGGGGACCATCTACATGAGTATCCCAAAAGGTCAAGGGATCTAGACTAGAAGTTTGAGTTCAGGGTTGTGAGTGAATGTGGGTGTAGATGAGTGTAGTGAATGCCTTAGCTCTAGACCAAGACCCAGGGTCAACCCTAAGGTTCAGCAATCCTAAGGGTGACTCATCTTGAGTTTCCCCACAGTGACCCCACCTACTAAGTATTTAGAGGTTCACAACAATATGTGGAAGTCCATGTTGAGTAAAGAAGAGGGTAGAATTTCTAATGGTGAGGGTTTCAAGTCTAGTTTTCTAGGAATAGTCAACAGGAAAAGTCCTATGGCTAGACCCTAAGCTACTAAAGAGGAAAAACTAAACCTCAATAAAAATTGAGGTCAACAAATGGATCCCTAATAGGTGTCGTGTGCTGGGCAAGCACACCGCGCGTATTAGAGTTGACCGACGAGATCAACAAAAACCAATACAAACTTCTAATTCAATAGACCAGGAAGTATGCATAGAGTTGTGTGTGTGATTTATTTTTGCTAGGGAATTAGCAGGTGATTGTTTGATTGAAATCAAGGAGTAGGGACTTTCGCTAGGGATCGGAGAGTGAATTTTGAGTTATGAAATTTCAAAGATTCCAAAGGATGGGAGTCAAAATGTAAGTGTTGACCCCGAGGTGGGAATTGAAATTCAAATATCAACTCAAAGAGAGAGAGGGAGAGAGAGTCAGAGTGTAAGGACCGACCTCGAATATAATGAGTCAGAGATGTAGGATCTATTCAAAAATGAGAATTGAAATGTAGGTCAATTCTCAAAAGAAAGTGTCGGAATGTAAGGACCGACCTCGAAGGTTATAAATCAGAAATGTTGGACTGATTCAAAAATGAGAATTGAAATGTAGGTCAATTCTCAAAAGAAGGTGTCGGAATGTAAGGTCCCACCTCAAATGTAAAGAATCAGAAATTTAGGACTGATTTGGAAATGAGAACTGAAATGTAAGTCAATTCTCAGAAGAAGGTGTCAGAATGTAAGGTCCGACCTCAAATATAAAGAATCACAAACTTAGGACTGATTCAAAAATGAGAATTGAAATGTAGGTCAATTCTCAAAAGAAGGTGTGGGAATGTAAGGACCCACCTCAAATGTAAAGAATCAGAAATTTAGGACTGATTCGGAAATTAGAACTGAAATGTAAGTCAATTCTCAGAAGAAGGTGTCGGAATGTGAGGTCCGACCTCAAATGTAAAGAATCAAAAACTTAGGCCTGATTCAGAAATGAGAAATCAAATGTAGCTCAATTCTCAAAAGAAGGTGTGAGAATGTAAGGACCCACCTCAAATCTAAAGAATCAAAAATTTAGGACTGATTTAGAAATGAGAATTGAAATGTAGGTCAATTCTTAAAACAAGGTGTCGGATGTAAGGTCTGACCTCAAAGGTAAAGAATCATAAACTTAGGACTGATTCAGAAATAAGAATTGAAATGAAGGTCAATTCTCAAAAGAAGGTGTCGTAATGTAAGGACCGACCTCAAATGTAGAGAATCAGAAATGTATGACTGATTCAAAAGAGAGAATAAGATGTCTTGAATTAATCGAAGGGCTTATTTCCTCAACCTCAAGAATATCATTGAATTTGATTCAAAACATTGTGATAGGAGGGGTTCCTAAAGAAACGCGGAATCAGATATAAAATCATTAAGTTCTAGTATATTGTAGGATTTGATTTGAAAGATTGTGATAGGAGGAGCTCCTAAAGAACCACGGTATGGGATGTAAAATCTTCAACCTCTAAAATTGATTTGAAAGATTGCAATAGGATAAGCTCCTAAAGCAACGCAGTATTGGATGTAAAATCTTCAACCTCTAGAATTTATTTGAAAGATTTCAATAGGATGGGCTCCTAAAGCAACGCGGAATCGGATGTAGAATCCTCAACCTTTAGAATTGATTTGAAAGATTGCAATAGGATAGCTCCTAAAGCAACGCGGAATCGGATGTGAATCCTCAACCTCTAGAATTTGATTTAAAAGATTGTAATAGGATGAGAACCTAAAGCAACACAGAATCGGATGTGAAATCTTCAACCTCTAGAATTTGATTTGAAAGATTGCAATAGGATGAGAACCTAAAGCAACGCGGAATTGGATGTGAAATCCTCAACCTCTAGAATATTGATTTGAAAGATTACAATAGGATGAGCTCCTAAAGCAACGCGGTATGGGATGTAAAATCTTCAACCTCTGAAATTTATTTTGAAATATTGCAATAGGATGAGCTCCTAGAGCAATGCGGCATCGGATGTAGAATCCTCAACCTTTAAAATGTCATGTGAACCATTGCAAAGCAATGCGGAATCGGATGTGAAATCCTCTAAAATATCATATGAATCATTGCAAAGCAATGCGGTATCGGATGTGAAATCCTCATCCTCTAAAGTATCGTGTGAATCATTGCAAAGCAATGCGGAATTGGATGTGAAATCCTCATCATCTAGAATATCGTGTGAACCATCGCAAAGCAATGCGAAATCGGATGTGAATTCCTCATCCTCTAAAATATCGTGTGAACCATTGCAAAGTAATGCGGAATCGGATGTGAAATCCTCATCCTCTAGAATATCATGTGAACCGTTGAAAAGCAATGCGGAATCGAATGTGAAATCCTCATCCTCTAGAATATCGTGTGAACCATTGCAAAGCAATGCGGAATCGGATGTGAAATCTTCATCCTCTAGAATATCGTGTGAACCATTGCAAAGCAATGCGAAATCCGATGTGAAATCCTCATCCTCTAAAATATCATGTGAACCATTGCAAAGCAATGCAGAATCAGATGTGAAATCTTCATCCTCTAGAATATCCTGTGAATCATTGCAAAGCAATGCAGAATCGGATGTGAAATTCTTATCCTCTAGAATATCGTGTGAACCATTACGATGCAATGCAGAATCGGATGTGAAATCCTCATCCTCTAGAATATCGTGTGAACCATTGCAAAGAAATGCGGAATCTGCTGTGAAATCCTCATTCTCTAGAGTATCGTGTGAATCATTGCAAAGCAATGCGGAATCAGATGTGAAATCCTCATCCTCTAGAATATCGTGTGAACCATTGCAAACCAATGCGGAATCGGATGTGAAATCCTCATCCTCCAGAATATCGTGTGAACCATTGCAATAATGCAGAATCTGCTGTGAAATCTTCATACTCTAGAATATCGTGTGAATCATTCCAAAGCAATGTGGAATCGGATGTGAAATCCTCATCCTCTAGAATATTGTCTGACCATTGCAAAGCAATGCGGAATCGGATATGAAATCCTCATCCTCTAGAATATTGTGTGAATCATTACAAAGCAATGCGGAATCGGATGTGAAATCCTCATCCTCTAAAATATCGTGTGAACCATTGCAAAGCAATGCGGAATCGGATGTGAAATCCTTATCCTCTAGAATATCGTGTGAATCATTGCAAAGTAATGCAGAATCAGATGTGAAATCCTCATCCTCTATAATATCGTGTGAACCATTGTAAAATAATGCGGAATCAGATGTGAAGTCCTCATCCTCTAGAATATCGTGTGAATCATTGCAAAGTAATGCAGAATCGGATGTGAAATCCTCATCCTCTAGAATATCGTGTGAATCATTGCAAAGAAATGCAGAATCGGATGTGAAATCCTCATCCTCTAAAATATCGGGTTTCAAATTCGTGGGAAACCAGTAGAATTTATGAAGATTGACATTGGTGAGGAAATATTGTGAAACTTTGTGAGATTTTGTGCAAAATGTGAAATTCCACGAGGATATGAAGAAAATTGGTGCAGGCCAAGGTAGTTGCGCTACGCAAGCAAAGAGTAAGAAACCTCAAACTTGAGAAATTTATCATTTTCTTTTCTTTTTGTTAGGATTTGGACCCAGTTTCAGAGAAGCAAGACGTCTTAGCTTCTAAGAATGAGTCTTTGTCTCTGAAATACTGCAATGCACAGTACTTCTTGAAGTATCGTCTACTGACAAATGACAAGTGTAGAAAATTGTCCATCCTTAAGATACAATTCGAACTATATTCCTTCAAGTACACATAAAAGATGCGTTATTTCTACGGATACCATGGCTGAAGAGGCCGCAAGTTCGTAGCTTTGTTTATAGTTGTCATCATTTGATTTTTTGCAAATTCTGTAAAGGTTGTTGAAGTTGTCTTTGATAAATCTTTCTAACGTTCTTCGAGTTGACGTTGAAGTTGTATTCGTTGGAAACTGAAGGATATGACTTCAGGTTTGAATTTCCATTAACAACTAATATCATTATCATGTCTTTAATTCTTTCTTTCTGAGCCTAAGCAGATTTCATAATTTTTGTCTTGTGATCAAATCATTTTTCATTTTCCAAAGATATTTCTGAGTCAATTAATAACCGACCAAAAGACTTAAGATCGTTGAACTGTTTCTTAAATATAATATCAGAAGAATTTCCTTAAGAGAGCATTTTAAGTTTCATTAATCAGTGGAAACTCGAACACTAATTTTTGATTATACATCCACCTCAAGCTTCTTCTCAGGGAGACTTTCCTTTTCTTTAGTTTTTTTTCTTTTTTTTTATTCCCCTTTTCTTCTCTTTTTTTTTAAATTGAGAATTACTATATCTGGTGAGACATATGATAAAGATTTTGAATGTCTGAATTCAGACACCAATATTTAATTTTATGCTCACCTCAAGCTTCTTCGCAGGGGATTCACAATTTTTTTTTTTGCTCCGTTTGTTTTCTAAGAATTACTATATCTGGTGGTATATATGTTAAAGATTTTGAATGTCCAAACTCCCCTGACTAATAATCCTCAATTGTTTCTTAAGTCAACTTCTGGGGTATTATAACTCATTTGAAAGTCAGGACCCAGTCACGTGGCAAGAAATTAAAAGGCTCGTGATATCCCGAGTCAACTATTGGTATTTCAACAACACTATCTTATTGTAAAATCAACTTAGGACCCAGTTCAAATTCTATAAAGTTGATTACTCAGATATTATGGCATTAATTTCATTCTCCCATAAAGTCATAGTCTTATCAAAACATCCAAATTTTCTTTGAGGTGATCAGTTTTTTTTTAATATTGCACAATTCTGAACAACAACAAACTCTTTCTTTTCATTAATTGCAGTGGGAGGGATGGGATAGACTAACATTGATCATGCTAATTTTCCATTTAAACAAAAATAGTAATAAAATAGTAGCCAACAAACATTTCATTCGCTGGCAGTTGCATAGGAATGGGTTGGAACAAACAAATCGACCGAAATCATATTGATAGAACCTCTTTCAGGTTTCTTTCAAATATTCTTCTGGGATTGTTACGTCCCCATTCTTGAACTTTTCCTCAAGCAAGTCTTTGAAACTGCAACACTCTTTTAAGGTGTGTCCGATGAATCTATGGTACGGGCAATATCTCGGATGTCCTTTCTTGTTGGCCTCATCAGGCTTCTTCAGCGTAGGTAACCTGAACTCGGGATTCTTGATCAGACTGTGGAACATCTTTTTTGTTGCTTTATCTTTAAAAGAATATATCTCATTTGATCGAGTGTTCATGATGGGAACTTGTCTTTCATATGTCTGGTATGGTCTCTGCTCAGATGATTGTTGTCGTTGTTCTGCTTGTATTTGCAATTGTCGTTTTCCTCTGCTAACCACATCAACTGTCCCAGATTTCTTCTCGAATATCTTGGTTATCATGGACTTCTCATCCATCTTGTGAGAGTTCATATACTTGACTTCTTCTTGTAGATTGCTAGCTTTGTTAAGTAGCTTTTCGAAGGATTTGATGGTGAGCCCCTTAAGCATGAAAGCTACTGGCCCATGAATGCTCTTAAGTAGAATCTCAATCGCATGATGTTCTTGTAGCTGAGGTTCGCAGTTCCTGCTAAGGTTTCTCCACCTCAAAATATAATTTACTAGAGTCTCGTTAGGCTTTTGTTTTTCCATCACGAGATCTCCAATAGAAATATGATGTTGTACTCCAGCAAATCTTTTTACAAATAATAGTTCTAACTCGTCGAATGTCTTGACCGATCCATTGAGCAACTCAGCATACCAATCAAAAGCAACTCCTAACAGGCTACCGACGAACTGTTGACAGAGTAAAGCTTCATTGTTTCTTGTATTGCCACAACTGGCTCGGAAATGTGCTATGTGTTGTCTAGGATTTCCTGTCCCGTCAAATAGCTTAAAGTTTGGTGACACAAAACCCTTGGGGTAGGGTATGGCATCAAACTCCTCCGGGTAAGGTCTACCCTTTCAAGTCAATGCACCGCCCTTAGACTGGGTTAAGGCCTCTCGAACTTGTTCAACCATTTATTTAAATTTAGTTTCTGGTATGACGCTTTGGACATAGTATTTCTTTGGTTGTTCATCAGAGGTGAATTCTTTTCTTTCATTTGCAACAGGAATGGTTTCTGGTTGGTTCATTTCTAGAAGCGTCATATGCGGTGATTGTGACTGTCTTTGCATTGTAATCACAGTGGTCGTCAATTCTTCGATTTTCTTTTCAAGAAGATTGATCTGTTCATCCCTTTGTTGGGTGGTCCCTTGTCTCTCATCCGTGGCGTTCTCCATACCAGAAGATGGAGCATCGCGAACAGACAAATCGGCCTGGGTCTCGACGATATTGACTTCTGTTAATCCTTCATCCATGTAATATGGCACATCGTAATTTTCATCATTCATATCTTTTTTTTGTTCTTCAGATAATCGCACAATATTGGCTCGGAGTCTCTCCAGCTTATCGTTGATTGACCTTCCTATGATTACTTTTAGGTCAATTGGGGATTTCTGAAGAGTATCATTTCTTTTGTTGAGCACCGGTGTGGTTCCGTAGAAGTTAATTGAATCAACCGAAACCATATTTAAGGAACCTATTTCAGGTTCTTTCAAATGCTCTTTCGGGATCGTTACATTTCTAGTTTTGAAGTTCTTCTCAAGCCAATCCTTGAAGACAAAGCAGTTTTCTATGGTGTGGCTGAGTAAATGGTGGTAATGGACAATATTGAGGATGATCTTTCATATTGGCTTCCTCTGGCTTTTTCGGCTTTGGTAGACTAAATCCTTGTTCCTATAGAAATTCATGGAACATCTTTTACATGGCTTCCTCTTTGAAGGAATACACCACGTTCTGTGGTTCTTCCATGGATATCCACTTATTCTCTGCTCGGTATGATCTTTCCTGAGGCGGCTGTTGGCTAGACTGACCATACTATTGTTCCTATTATTGGCGGGATTGTCGAAGTTGTTTGGCTTTCAAAATTTCCTGGCCCCGCCTCCTTTCCTGTGCCTTTATCAGTTGTGCAGGCTTTGAATTAGACCCAATCTCAAATCAAGAAAATAGTGGGGCATAAGCGTCAACTGACACTTCTTCATGTAGAATTTCTTTTCCCTTACTCGGTAAAACAGTTGGCACGGTGACAGTGTATCTGGTAGTAGGAGTAAAAACAGTTCTCGGAGTAATCTCAATGCTCCCAACTACAGACTTTTCAAGACTAGTAGGGCTCTTTTCAATCAACACCTTTGAAGCGAAGAATTCTTTGGTAAACTTCAAGTTGAACTCTACAATAGGCTCCACAGACTTATCTGTTTCAAACTTCATCACTGTGACAGCCACCTTCCCGAACTTAACTCCAATATCATCGAAGCCTTGTCCAAAATTAATAACTGTCAGGTCATGCAGTTCATCCTTATTGATAGCGAACTCCATTCCAAAGGCGAAATAAAATATCAACTTTGGCGAAGACATTGTTCCTGTCATTTGAAGAATTTTTGAAAGTCAGCGTTGTCTGTGCCTTGCAGCTTCGACAGAAGTACTCCAATTGACGTACGTGTCTTATAAACTGAGCATTCTTTATTATTTTATCTTTAAAATTTGTTATTCACTTGTGATTAAAGCATCAAAGAATTTCAATTAGCAAATTGAATAAGCGTGAAGAGGTGCAACAACATGGCTTGATTCACATAAAAGCAAACTCAAACTCGAAGGAGACGAAGAAATGCAAAGTTTAGGACCCAGTGCAGGACCAACTTTACAATGCACAACGCCCGGGTGGAACCAGTCCACCGACACACCTATTGGGGGTCCGAACCCACATGAAAATTTAAAGAGTCCTTAATGGCCTTCTGAACCCCTCTGTTCAAAGATGGTTGAACAGCTAATCCTGAAGTCCAAGGAATTAACTATACTTTCCCAAGGTAGAAATGGGTAAAGTATGCTAACAAAAGAAAGGTAATTTGGTCCAAGAGGGACATGGACATATTACCAATGTGTGAAGATAATATTTCTTGATTTTAATGGAGAGAGAAGCGTGTCCCCAGCGGAGTCGCCAGAAGCTATCAGTGTTGTCTTGAGTTTTGGTTTGTGGGGTTGCCCGTAAGAAACTATCGGTCGCCGGAATCAAAATCCAGCCGCCCGCTTCGGAAGGAAGATGAAGTATGAAATCAAACTGACCCCATAATTTTCATAGTTTAAAATGAAAGAGCACTGTGCCTCTAATCCTGTATCTATCCTAAAGGATAAACACAAGACTTGAGGATGAGGCTCGATCAAATAAACTAAGGAAAGTATGATGACCGTTTGGTTTGTGAAACCTTTGAATTTGCCGACAAGTTCCCCTATTTAATATAAAGGATTAAATAGGGTTTATATTAAGCTGGGTTTGGACATGCTTCCTATAAGGGCAAGCCCCTATAGTTAATTGCATCTTAAATGACCAAAGTCACTTAAGAAAACTCTCGATAAAAATAGAGAAATATTATCTTCAAGGAATTTCAAAAGGCGGGACTCTTCAACGAAATCGGATGTAGAAGTGTGAAAGGGGATTGGTTCAAATTTGGAAAATTTTATTATAGAATCCAAAGGAAGAAGAACTAGGGGATGTCATGGATCCAGAGGAGAACCTCGGTGACTTCCCAAGCTATCCTAATGTTTGGCTTTAATTTTGAGGAAAAATATTTAGATGTTTCATCCTGCTAGTTTTATTAGTTAGGGCTTACATTCGTGTGAAATGATCACTCGAATAGCCTAGAAGATGTGAGGATTTAGGTCGTGACAAACGACAACCTCGGAGTCCTAAGACGAGTTAGGGCTTATATTATATAGTAGGGCTATGCAAAGGCCTAAAGATAAGGTGAGGATTTACGTTGCATAAGCAAGCAACCTCGAAGTCCTACGGCTTTGTTGTTTAAGTCTAAGGAAGAAAGATTGATTTAGCTGAGGAAGACAGTTTTTTGCTGTTGAAGATGGAAGTCTAAGGAAGGAAGATTAATTTAGCTGAGGAAGACAGTTTTTTTTTGTTGTTGAAGATGGCCGTGCTGCCCACCATACTAGTTCCAAGCTTCCGCCGCGATGAGTTTAGTTATCTAGTGTGTCAAGTTATAATGTCAAATCAGGTGGCCCTATGGTTGAAGTTCTTTAATTCTTAGTGGTGTCAAGTTATAATATCAAATCAGGTGGCCCTATGGTTGAAGTTCTTTAAATTTTATGGGGGTATGGTCAAGTTATAATATCAAATCAGGTGGCCTTATGGTTGAAGTTCTTTAAATTTTATAAGGGCGTCTGCTGCCCACCAAGCTAGCTCCAAGCTCCTGCTGCGACGAGTTTGAGTTATCTAGTGTGCCATGTTATAACGCATGCTAGCTCCAAGCTCCTCGCCGCGATGAGTTTGAGTTTTCAAGTGTGTCAAGTTATAATGTCAAATCAGGTGGCCCTATGGTTGAAGTTCTTTAAATTTTATAGAGGGCATATTAAAGTTGATTAGAGCAACAGTGGGCCCTATGGTTGAAGTTCTTTAAATTTTATGAGGGCATATTAAAGTTGATTAGAGTGACACCAGTCCCTATGGTTGAAGTTCTTTATATTTTATGAGGGCATATTAAAGTTGATTAGAGCGTCACCGATTAGGATCCTATGGTTTCCTCATTCCATGAGGGCATATTAAAGTTGATTAGAGCGACACCGGTTAGGATCCTATGGTTCCCTCGTTCTGGGTTCTTTAAATTTTATGAGTGCATATTAAAGTTGATTAGAGTGACACCGGTTAGGATCCTACGGTTCCCTCGTTCTGGATTTTCTATTAGATTCACTTAGTCCAAATGAACTTACTAAACCCAACTTAATGAGTTCCATAGTTTCATTTCAACCGTGGGAAGCCTCGTTAGCAACCGTAGGTTACCCCCTCTGAGGGATTCCCTTCATCGATAGAGACATCTTAATTTAGTTGAAGTTGTAGTTTTATGTGATGTTTGTGATTAAATTTTGATTTCATTTAAACCATTGGAAGCCTCGTTAGCAACCGTAGGTTACCTCCTCCGAGGGATTCCCGATCATCATAGAGATGTTTAAATTTAGTTGAAGTTGTGGTTTTGTGTGATGTTTGTGATTAAATTTTAAGTTGTTTTATATTTCGAATAGTTGAAGTTGTAGTTTTGTGTGATGTTTGTGATTAAATTTTGAGTTGTTTTATATTTTTTCGTTAGCAACCGTAGGTTACCTCCTCCGAGGGATTCCTGATCATCCGATAGAGACATCTTAATTTAATGAAGTTGTAGTTTTGTGTGATGTTTGTGATTAAATTTTGAGTTGTTTTATATTTTGAATGTCGGAAGTTGTAGTTTTATGTGATGTTTGTGATTAAATTTTGAGTTGTTTTATATTTTGCATGTTCAGTTGTGGTTTTGTATGATGTTTGTGATTAAATTTTGAGTTGTTTTATATTTTGAATGTTGTAGCGTTGTAGTTTTGTGTGATGTTTGTGATTAAATTTTGAGTTGTTTTATATTTTGAATGTTGTAGAATTTTGAATGTTGTAGCGGGTTTTGTGTGATGTTTGTGATTAAATTTTGAGTTGTTTTATATTTTGAATGTTGTGGCGATTACCTTCTCCAAGGGATTCCCGATCATCCAATAGAGACATCTTAATTTAGTTGTAGCTGTTATTTTTTGTGGGTTTGTATTAAAATTTTGAGTTGTTTTATATTTTGAATGTTGTGGCGGTGAATTTTATCTTGATTGATTTTAATTTTTGTTTTGCTTGAGTTGTTTTATATTTTGAATGTTGTGGCGGTGAATTTTATCTTGGTTGATTTTAGTTTTGGTTTCGTTTTATATTTTGAATGTTGTGGCGGTGAATTTTATCTTGGTTGATTTTAGTTTTGGTTCTGGTTATGGTTGTATATTTTGAATGTTGTGGCGGTGAATTTTATCTTGGTTGATTTTTAATTTTGGTTTTGGGATATTTTGAATGTTGTGGCGGTGAATTTTATCTTGGTTGATTTTAGTTTTGGTTTTGGTTTTAATTTTGAATGTTGTGGCGGTGAATTTTATCTTGGTTGATTTTTAATTTTGGTTTTGGTTATGTGGCTGAATGTTGTGGCGGTGAATTTTATCTTGGTTGATTTTAGTTTTGGTTTTGGTTTTGGTTTTCTAAGTTGAAGTTGTGGTTTTTGTGTGATGTTTGTGATTAAATTTTTAGTTGTTTTATATTTTGAATGTTGTGGCGGTGAATTTTATCTTGGTTGATTTTAGTTTTGGTTTCGTTTTATATTTTGAATGTTGTGGCGGTGAATTTTATCTTGGTTGATTTTAGTTTTGGTTCTGGTTATGGTTGTATATTTTGAATGTTGTGGCGGTGAATTTTATCTTGGTTGATTTTTAATTTTGGTTTTGGGATATTTTGAATGTTGTGGCGGTGAATTTTATCTTGGTTGATTTTAGTTTTGGTTTTGGTTTTAATTTTGAATGTTGTGGCGGTGAATTTTATCTTGGTTGATTTTTAATTTTGGTTTTGGTTATGTGGCTGAATGTTGTGGCGGTGAATTTTATCTTGGTTGATTTTAGTTTTGGTTTTGGTTTTGGTTTTCGTTGTGGCGGTGAATTTTATCTTGGTTGATTTTAGATTTTGGTTTTGGTTATGGTTATGTGGTTATCCATCATGCAGGGTGACATCGTTGTTTAACATGCAAATTTGCAGGTATAAAAGTACAGTATGAAAGTATAAGAAGAACAACGCTGAAAAACTGTAAACATGTACCTGGCGAGTTTTCTCGTTCCACCACCTGAAACTTAAAAGTACAAGAAGAACAACACTTCATAATTTGTCAAATTCAATTCAAATGACTTTGAAATTTTTATCCTACCTCATTCATGGGTCAATTAAGTCATCAGAGGAGGAAATGTGATTTTTTCAAAATTTAATTTAATTTATATAATTATTTAATGCAAAAACAGGATTTCTCACAAAAAATTATTAACTTGACCAAGGTAAATTATAATCCCTTGAAATTTTTACTAGAGGTATACCTAGACAAAGAAGCCTTTGGATAAAATTTCATAATTTGTTGAATTTTCTGTGATTTATTAGAATTATTTTAAATTCTGGGCTATTTAATAAAAATAAAATATTTTAAGTGGTGAAAATTAAGTTTTATATTTTTGAAAAATCTCCCTAGAGTCGGAGAACTCATAGGAGCAAATTTTATATTTTTCATATTTTTCTTTGATTTATTGAAATTATTTTAGTGAAAAAACTTATTTTTAGCCTTTTAAATATTATTTTTAAGCTTTGAAAATAAATATCTTTATTTAGAAAATCAAGAAAAATATTTTAATTGTTCCTAAGTGATTAGGAAACAATTTAGAACATTTTGATGAGTTTTTTTTTTATTTTTGTGATTTTTATGAATTTTTATATATTTTAAATATTTAAAATAGGCTAAAAATCAAGTTTTTTACTTTAAATATAATTTTATTTTTAGAAAATATCCCTGATCACAGAGAACTCAAAAAAAACTAAGTTTCATAATTTTTTTAGTTATATTTTAATTTTTAAAAATCATTTAAGTGCCAAATATTTTGATTCTTAAAAATCATTTAAGTGCCAAGAGTGGTATTTATTTTTAAAAATCAATATATTTTGAGTTTTAAAAATCATTTAAGTGCCAAGAGTGGTATTTATTTTTAAAAATCAATTGTTTTGAAACTTTTATGATGAGTTCTCTGGATCATAGATCACAGTGGAGATCAAAAATCAAGTAATTTAAATGTTTATATTTTTCAAAATCAATTATCTTGGTGATATAGTATTTGAAATTATTTCCAAAAGTTTCTCTGGTTATGGTAGACCTTGCAAAATTTTCTTAGGATTTTATAATCAAAATGCTAATTTCTATGATTATTTCAAGAAAATAATGTGAAATAACTTGAAAAATATGGATCTATATATAGAGACCTCCTCTGACTTTGGAAAAATCAGAGAATGTTCCCCCTTGCAGAGGCTACAATATGTCAAAATTTCAAGTCAAGGTGATGTGTCAATATGCATGGAGAATCAAATAATTCCAGATAGCATTTCATTAATTAAAATAATTTTATGCATCAAATGGGATTGAAAATATATCCACATTATTTTCCTCTGTTCACTGAGCAAGAGGGTATTTTTATTTTATTTTTGTGATTTTTCTACACAGAGTTATGAATTATCTAAGTTAAGGGTATTAAATAAATAGGAAAAAAGCCCTATTTATCTATTTAAACAGCGCGTGCTGACTAGATCCTAGGCTGCTCCAAAGGCATGCGTGGCAAGCTCTGGTTGGATGCCGCCATCCACGTAGCTGAGCACTCGGCCCGCGGTTTATGTCCCGAAGCACTGTCCGGCTCGATCTCCCCCGTTCATTTGATACACGCTTGATCAAACGGCTCTCCGTCATCATCCCCGATGGAATGATCCCGTGCCCGTCCATACTAAAACCTTAAGATCTCGGCCTAGACTCAACCAAATCACTTTGGGTTTGATCCTAAGGATTCGTCTATGTGAGACGAACACATCCATACGGTTAAGGTGCCATGAAACCAAGCTTAAGTAAATGGAGGATCAAAACAAGCTCGAGAGGAGGAGGAGTTTTATACCTTTGCTCTGAGAAGGGAAGCTTCAATCAGAAGTGCTTGGCACGTTTGTTGGGGTCCAAGGAGGCTAGGGATTAAGTCCCTGGTCTTGGTGTGAAGTCTAGGTGTGAATTCGACCAAGCTCATTTTCAGGCGTTGGTCTAGAGCTATGGTAGAGGTTCTGTGGAAGTGGAATTTGATGGGGCTCTGGCTTCTTTCACTCTTGTGAATGTGTGGGCACAAGCAATGGGAGTTTGGTGGAGTGTGGAGGTGTATTGGGCTATGTCCTGGTTTCCGGCAAGGTTTCAAGCTCAAAATTATGCTCCAGCAAGNTTTGGTGGCTTTAAGGTGGTTAGGTCACATTTAGTGCATGGGTCCAAGTGCGTGCAAATGACCAAAACTTGGATTTTGGATAGGTTAGCCATGTCAATTGGCTCAATTGATTGTTTCATTTGGTGTAGATGATCATAAGGAATGACTTTGGTGAAGAATGGAAATGGCTTTGAGCCCAATTGAAAGGTCAATTTGAAGAAATTTTGAACTTTAATCAATTTGGTCATGTTAGGCTACGCTTGGGTCTCGCTTGGGTTAGCCTTGGGCTAGGTCCAAATTGATTATTATAAATGGTCAATAGGGACCTCATGAAGAGTTTTGAATATGAATTAGATGCCAATTTGGAGGTTAAGACAATCAATTGGGTGAAATTTGGGGACTTAGCTATATTGGTGCTAAATTTGAGAATTTTGGATTTAGGCCAAAATCAAATGAGTTTGAAACTTCACCAAGGTCAATTGATGGTTTATTTTGATGTATAGGAATTTCATAAAAATTAATTGAGGCCAATTGACTAGGTTATGGGTTCAATTGGGTGAGATTAAGTCATATGGTCAAAATTGGGGTTTTGACCCAAATTAAAATTAGGCTCAAATCATGGACCCCATTGAGATTGGATTTAGTGTATTTTGGTCATATCAAAAGTGAATATGAGTTTAGGATTGAAATTGTGGTCAATTAAGATCAAATTGGTGTATATTTGAGATGGATTTGCGGAATTTTGGGTCTTTAAAGGGCAATTTGGGGATTTTGGTTAAAGATGGTCAAATTGGCCAAATTAGGCCATGTAGTAGTTGAAAGAAATGAAATTACGAATATTTGGGATTTATTGTGATTTTCTGGGAATTTTTGGAATTTTTGGGATTTTGAGCTATGGAGGGGTATTTTGGTTATTTGGGGTGTCAATCATCACCAATAAGCCATGGACCAAAGGAAACCCTATTTTGGGTCCTCTAAATAGTGGGCTTAGCTAAACCACAGCACTAGGGCTAGTAGAAGGGGACCATCTACATGAGTATCCCAAAAGGTCAAGGGATCTAGACTAGAAGTTTGAGTTTAGGGTTGTGAGTGAATGTGGGTGCAGATGAGTGTGGTGAATGCCTTAGCTCCAGACCAAGACCCAGGGTAATCCCTAAGGCTCAGCAATCCTAAGGGTGACTCATCTTGAGTTTCCCCACAGTGACCCCACCTACTAAGTATTTAGAGGTTGAGAGCAATATGTGGAACTCCAAGTTGAGTAAAGAAGAGGGTAGAATTTCTAATGGTGAGGGTTCCAAGTCTAGTTTTCTAGGAATAGTCAAAAGAAAAAGTCCTATGGCTAGACCCTAAGCTACTAAAGAAGAAAAACTAAACCTCAACAAAAATTGAGGTCAACAAATGGACCCCCAATAGGTGGGGTGTGCTGGGCAAGCACACCGCGGGTATTGGCGTTGACCGACGAGATCAACAAAAACCAATACAAACTTTTAAGTCAACAGACCAGGAAGCATGCGTAGAGTTGTGTGTTTGATTTATTTCTGCTAGGGAATTAGCAGGTGATTGTTTGATTGAAATCAAGGAGTAGAGACTCTCGCTAGGGATCGGAGAGTGAATTTTGAGTTATGAAATTTCAAAGATTTTCAAAGGATGGGAGTCAAAATGTAAGTGTTGACCCCGAGGTGGGAATTGAAATTCAAATATCAACTCAAAGAGAGAGAGGGAGAGAGAGTCGGAGTGTAAGGACCGACCTCAAATATAATGAGTCAGAGATGTACGATTTATTCGAAAATGAGAATTGAAATGTAGGTCAATTCTCAAAAGAAAGTGCCGGAATGTAAGGACCGACCTCGAACGTTATAAATCAGAAATGTAGGGCTGATTCAGAAATGAGAATTGAAATATAGGCCAATTCTCAAAAGAAGGTGTCGGAATGTAAGGTCCCACCTCAAATGTAAAGAATCAGAAATTTAGGACTGATTCGGAAATGAGAACTGAAATGTAAGTCAATTCTCAGAAGAAGGTGTCGGAATGTAAGGACCGACCTCAAATGTAAAGAATCAAAAACTTAGGACTGATTCAGAAATGAGAATTGAAATGTATGTCAATTCTTAAGAGAAGGTGTTAGAATTTAAGGACCGACCTCAAATGCAAAGAATCAGAAATTTAGGACTGATTCAGAAATGATAATTGAAATGTAGGTCAATTCTCAAAAGAAGGTGTCGGAATGTAAGTTCCGACCTCAAATGTAAAGAATCAGAAACTTAGGACTGATTCAGAAATGAGAATTGAAATGTTGGTCAATTCTCAAAAGAAGGTGTCGGAATGTAAGGACCGACCTCAAATGTAGAGAATCAGAAATGTATGACTGATTCAAAAGAGAGAATAAGATGTCTTGAATTAATCGAAGGGCTTATTTCCTCAACCTCAAGAATATCGTTGAATTTGATTCGAAACATTGCGATATGAGGGGTTCCTAAAGCAACGCGGAATCAGATATAAAATCTTTAAGCTCTAGTATATCGTAGGATTTGATTTGAAAGATTGCGATAGGAGGAGCTCCTAAAGCAACGCAGTATGGGATATAAAATCTTCAACCTCTAGAATTGATTTGAAAGATTGCAATAGGATAAGCTCCTAAAGCATCGTGGTATCGGATGTAAAATCTTCAACCTCTAGAATTTATTTGAAAGATTTTAACAGGATGGGCTCCTAAGGCAACGCAAAATCGGATGTAGAATCCTCAACCTCTAGAATTGATTTGAAAGATTGCAATATGATAAGCTCCTAAAACAACACAGAATCGGATGTGAATCCTCAACCTCTAGAATTTGATTTGAAAGATTGCAATAGGATGAGAACCAAAAGCAACTCGGAATCGGATGTGAAATCCTCAACCTCTAGAATTTGTTTTGAAAGTTTGCAATAGGATGAGAACCTAAAGCAACGCAGAATCGGATGTGAAATCCTCAACCTCTAGAATATTGATTTGAAAGATTACAATAGGACGAGCTCCTAAAGCAATGCGGTATCGGATGTAAAATCTTCAACCTCTGGAATTTATTTTGAAATATTGCAACAGGATGAGCTCCTAGAGCAATGCGGTATCAGATGTAGAATCCTCAACCTTTAAAATATCGTGTGAACCATTGCAAAGAAATGCAAAATTGGACGTGAAATCCTCTAAAATATCGTGTGAATCATTGCAAAGCAATGCATAATCGGATGTGAAATCCTCATCCTCTAAAATATTGTGTGAATCATTGCAAAGCAATGCAAAATCAGATGTGAAATCCTCATCGTCTAGAATATCGTGTGATCCATTGCAAAGCAATGCGGAATCAAATGTGAAATCCTCATCCTCTAAAATATCGTATGAACCATTGTAAAGCAATGCAGAATCGGATGTGAAATCCTCATCCTCTAGAATATCGTGTGAACCATTGCAAAGCAGCGCCGAATCAGATGTGAAATCCTCATCCTCTAGAATATCGTGTGAACCATTGCAAAGCAATGCAGAATCGGATGTGAAATCCTCATCCTCTAGAATATCGTGTGAAACATTACAAAGCAATGCGGAATCAGATGTGAAATCCTCATCCTCTAAAATATCGTGTGAGCCATTGCAAAGCAATGCGGAATTAGATGTAAAATCCGCATCCTCTAGAATATCGTGTCAATCATTGCTAAGCAATGCGGAATCGGATGTGAAATCCTCATCCTCTAAAATATCGTGTGAACCATTGCAAAGCAATGCGGAATCGGATGTGAAATCCTCATCCTCTAGAATACCGTGTGAATCATTGCAATGCAATGCAGAATCAGATGTGAAATCCTCATCCTCTAGAATATCGTGTGAACCATTGCAAAGCAATGCAGAATCAGATGTGAAATCCTCATCCTCTAGAATATCGTGTGAACCATTGCAAAACAATGCAGAATCGGATGTGAAATCCTCATCCTCTAGATTATCGTGTGAACCATTGCAAAGCAATGTAGAATCGGATGTGAAATCCTCATCCTCTAGAATATCTCGTGAATCATTGCAAAGAAAGGCAGAATCGGATGTGAAATCCTCATCCTCTAGAATATCGTATGAACCATTGCAAAGCAATGCGAAATTGGATGTGAAATCCTCATCGTCTTGAATATCTTGTGAATCATTGCAAAGCAATGCGGAATCAGATGTGAAATCCTCATCCTCTAAAATATCGTGTGAACCATTACAAAGAAATGCAGAATCGGATGTGAAATCCTCATCCTCTAGAATATCGTGTGAATCATTGCAAAGCAATGTGAAATCCGATGTGAAATCCTCATCCTCTAGAATATCGTGTGAACCATTGCAAAGCAATGCGGAATCAGATGTGAAATCCTCATCCTCTAGAATATCGTGTTAATCATCGCAAAGCAATGCAGAATCGGATGTGAAATCCTCATCCTCTAGAATATCGTGTGAATCATCGCAAAGCAATGCAGAATTGGATGTGAAATCCTCATCCTCTAAAATATCGGGTTTCGAATTCGTGGGAAACCAGTAGAATTTATGAAGATTGACATTGGTGAAAAAAAATTGTGAAACTTTGTGAGATTTTGTGCAATATGTGAAATTCCGAGGGGATTTGAAGAAAATTGGTGCAGACCAAGGTAGTTGCGCTACACAAGCAAAGAGTAAGAAACCTCAAACTTGAGAAATTTATCATTTTCTTTTCTTTTTGTTAGGATTTGGACCCAGTTTAAGATAAGCAAGACGTCTTAGCTTCTAAGAATGAGTCTTTGTCTCCGAAATATTGCAAGGCACAGTACTTCTTGAAGTATCATCCACTGACAAATGACAAGTGTAGAAATAGTCCATCTTTAAGGTACAATCGGAACTATATTCTTTCAAGTACACATAAAAGATGTGTTATTTCTACGGATACCATGGCTAAAGAGGCCGTAAGTTCGTAGCTTCGTTCATAGTTGTCATCATTTGATTTTTTGCAGATTCTGTAAAGGTTGTTGAAGTTGTCTTTGAGAAATATTTCTAACGTTCTTCGAGTTGACGTTGAAGTTGTATTCGTTGGACACTGAAGGATATGACTTCAGGTTTGAATTTCCATTAACAACTAATATCATTATCATGTCTTTAATTCTTTTTTTTTTAGCTTAAGCAGATTTCAGAATTTTGGTCTTGTGATCAAAACATTTTTCGTTTTCCAAAGATATTTCAGAGTCAATTAATAACCAACCAAAAGACTTAAGATCATTGAACTGTTTCTTGCATATAATATCAGAAGAATTTCCTTAAGAGAGAATTTTAAGTTTCATTAATCAGGGGAAACTCGGACACCAATTTTTGATTATACGTCCACCTCAAGCTTCTTCTGAGGGAGACTTTCCTTTTCTTTAATTTTATTTTTCTTTTTTTTTTATTCCCCTTTTCTTCTCTTTTTTTTTTATTGAGAATTACTATATCTGGTGAGACATATGTTAAATATTTTGAATGTCTGAATTCAGACACCAATTTTTGATTTTATGCCACCTCAAGCTTCTTCTCAGGGGATTCACAATCTTTTTTTTGCTCCGTTTGTTTTCTGAGAATTATTATATCTGGTGGGATATATGTTAACGATTTTGAATGTCCAAACTCCCCTGACTAATAATCCTCAAATGTTTTTTAAGTCAAATTCTGGGATATTATTACTCGTTTGAAAGTCAGGACCCAGTCACGTGGCAGGAAACTAAAAGGCTCGTGATATCCCGAGTCAACTATTCATATTTCAACCACACTATCTTATTTTAAAATCAACTTAGGACCCAGTACAAATTTTTTAAAGTCGATGACTCAGATATTAGGGCATTAATTTCATTCTCCCTGAAGTCATAGTCTTATCAAAACATCCAAATTTTCTTTGAGGTGATCAGTTTTTTTTTTAATATTGCATAATTTTGAACAACAACAAACTCTTTCTTTTCATTAATTGTAGCGGGATGGATGGGATAGATTAACATTGATCATGCTAATTTTCCATTTAAATAAAAATAGTAATACAATAGTAGCCAACAAACATTTCATTCGCTGGCAGTTGCATAGGAATGGGTTGGAACAAACAAATCGACTGAAATCATATTGATAGAACCTCTTTCAGGTTTCTTTCAAATATTCTTCCGAGATTATTACGTCTCCATTCTTTAACTTCTCCTCAAGCAAGTCTTTCAAACTGCAACACTCTTCTAAGGTGTGTCCGATGAATCTATGGTACGGGCAATATCTCGGATGTCCTTTCTTATTGGCCTCATCAGGCTTTTTCGGCTTAGGTAACCTGAACTCGGGATTCTTGATCAGACTGTGGAACATCTTTTTGTTGCTTCATCTTTAAGAGAATAGATCCCATTTGATCGAGTGTTCATGATTGGAACTTGTCTTTCATATGTCTGGTAAGGTCTCTGCTGAGATGATTACTGAATATTCTGACGAGGATGTTTGAAGGTTTGTTGTCGTTATTCTGGTTGTGTTTGCAATTGTCATTTTCCTCTGCTAACCACATCAATTGTCCTAGATTTCTTCTCGAATATCTTGGTTATCATGGACTTCTCATCCATCTCGTGAGAATTCATACACTTGACTTCTTATTGTAGATTACTAGCTTTGTTAAGTAGCTTTCCGAAGGATTTGATGGTGAGCCCCTTAAGCAATGAAGCTACTGGCCCATGAATGCTCTTAAGTAGAATCTCAATCGCATGATGTTCCTGTAGCTGAGGTTTGCAGTTCCTGCTAAGGTTTCTACACCTCAAAATATAATCTACTAGAGTCTCGTTAGGCTTTTGTTTTTCCATCATGAGATCTCCAATAGAATATGATGTTGTACTCTGGCAAATCTTTTTACAAATAATAGTTCTAACTCGTCAATTTTCTTGACCGATCCAATGAGGTACTCAGCATACCAATCGAAAGCAACTCCTGATAGGCTGCCGACAAACTGTTGACAGAGTAAAGCTTCGTTGTTTCTTGTATTGCCACAACCGGCTCGGAAATGTGCTATGTGTTGGCTCGGAAATGTGCTATATGCAACAAGAATGGTTTCTGGTTGATTCATTTCTAGAAACGTCATATGCAGTGATTGTGACTGTCTTTGCATTGTAATCACAGTGGTCATCAATTCTTTGATTTTCTTTTTGAGAAGATTGATTTGTTCGTCCCTTTGTTGGGTGGTCCCTTGCCTCTCATCCGTGGTGTTCTCCACACCAAAATATGGAGCGTCGCGCACAGACAAATCAGCCTGGGTCTCAACGATATTGACTTCTGTTAATCCTTCATCCATGTAATATGGCACATCGTAATTTTCATCATTCAAATATTTTTTTTGTTCTTCAGATAATCGCGCAATATTGGCTCGGAGTCTCTCCAGTTTATCGTCGATTGACCTTCCTTTGATTACTTTTAGATCAATTGGGGATTTCTGAAGACTGTCATTTCTTTTGTTGAGCACCAGTGTGGCTCTGTAGAAGTTAATTGAATCAACTGAAACCATATTTAAGGAACCTTTTTTAGGTTCTTTCAAATACTCTTTCGGGATCGTTACATTTCCACTTTTGAAGTTCTTCTCAAGCAAATCCTTGATGACAAAGAAGTTTTCTATGGTGTGGCCCAGTAACCAGTGGTATGGACAATATTGACGATGATCTTTCATATTGGCTTCCTCTGGCTTTTTCGGCTTTGGTAGACTAAATCCTTGTTCCTCTAGCAATTCATGGAACATCTTTAACACGGCTCCCTCTTTGAAGGAATACACCACTTTCTGTCGTTCTGTCATGGATATCCTCTTATTCTCTGCTCGGTATGATCTTCCCTGAGGCGATTGTTGGCTAGACTGACCATACTGTTGTTCCAGGCTTTTTTGGCTAAGGAGAAAATGTTTTCTAAGAAGTAACTTCAACTCAAACTTCCATAATAGTTCTCTCAATATTACTTATTGTAGCTCCTTAACTTTGTAACTGATTTCCCATTTGTAACACCACTTCTTCTATTAAAAACTTTTTCTCCTTAAATTGTGGATTATTGTTAAAACCTGAAGGATAAGTAGGTCTATGATTACAATTTCCTTGGTTTTTCCATTTTCCCAAAGGGTTTACTTGGTTGTTCCCTCATTGTTGATTATTACCACAAGAACTATTATTCCAGTTAAAGTTGGGATGATTCTTCAAACCTGAGTTATAATAATTTGAATATGGGTTATTATGCTTGTTATTTATGGCATTCAAAGTTTCTGATGATGGTTGAGAATCTACCTTTTGACCTAATGAATTCTCTTTAATCATTGTTATTGGTTGAGAAAAATTCATTCTAAATTAGTCGAACTTCCTTGAAATTGCAGCAACTTTATTTGTAGACATTACAAAGCATCATTTTTATGAATATTAGCTACGTTCTTAATTATTGCCCTTTCAGAAGGTCATTGAAAATAATCTGTGGTCATCTCTTTAATTAAAGCATAAGCATCATGAAATGGTTTTGACATCAATGAACCAGCAGCAACAACACTTATAATATTTTTAAGAGATCCAGCTAATCCATTATAACAGGTTTGAATTATCAACCAATCTGGTATAGCATGGTGTTGACACTTTCTCAAGACTCTTTTAAATCATTCTCATTCTTCATAAATAGATTCCACTTCAAACTGGAAAAAAGATGTAATATTATTTCTAAACTTTGCAGTTTTTTATGGTGGAAAATATTTAGCAAGAAATTTTTGCGCTAAATTACCCCAAGTTCTAATAGATCCAGGTGATAACAAATGTAACCAT
Source organism: Phalaenopsis hybrid cultivar (assembly GCA_002079205.1). Taxonomy (NCBI): domain Eukaryota; kingdom Viridiplantae; phylum Streptophyta; class Magnoliopsida; order Asparagales; family Orchidaceae; genus Phalaenopsis; species Phalaenopsis hybrid cultivar. The sequence continues at coordinate 50,787 of JXCR01141727.1, read as the reverse complement.
GTCTTAGCCTTATCCCTCAGTAAGAAAGGAAATAATCTAAGTTTTATAGCATCATATGATACACCATCATATTTAAATGTAGCACACAATTCTAGAAAATTAGTAAGATGTAAATTTTGATCTTCAGATGGTGCTCTTATTTGATATCATTTTGATAATAGAAAATTTAAGTTCCATTGAATTAGCCACTACAACAAGTTTTTGAATACCATAACGAAGTTCATCCGCCGTAGGGTTTCAATAATATCTTAAAGGTTTAAAATCTTCAGTGTTTTGATAAATTTGATTTTCCATTTCTTTAAATTTTTTAACTTTTTCAATAATTTTTAATTTTTTAATTATTTCTATTAGTTCTTTCTAATTTAGAGTCGTAGGGCACAATTCCTATGGAACCTGAGCTACTCATACATTACTACAAAACACATAAAATAAAAAATAAAACATAAGAAAATAAAAACATACAAAAAAGAACTTTTTATAAAAACAACACTACAATATTCCTATAATAAATCTTAAAGATTAAATAAGACTTTATAAAAGTATAAATTTCGCTTTCTAAAAATTTTATTAAAATTTTTGTAATTATCGCCGGCAGTGGCTCCAACAACTTGATCCCGATGTTTAATATATATGTTAAATGCAAGTTATGTGATTATATGCTTAATTTCCTAAATAATAATTCTTACTTTGCAACAAAGCCAAAAACATGATCCCAAGTAAAAGCTAGGTAAATTTTTCATTGTGAAGTAAATAAGAAAAAAGTATTAATTTTTAATTATGAGATACTACGCATGCATATGTATTATTATCAAGTAATATAAGACTTTTTGATTAAGCCCCGAATATCAAACCCACTGGGATAAATACTATATGCAACTTACAAAATAGGAGAAATTAGTTAACAAAATTTTCCTTCGCAAAATATTTTTACTTAAACTCTAGATGTTATAATAGAAATGAAAATTTGATTATTTTTGTAAATTTTTTATGATTGAAAATAAAGTCAGCAACTAATTAACTTAACTAAATACTTGCAAGATGAAGGCGATATAAATAAAATATTTTTTCTTTATCATGAATCAATAACAAGTATAGAAATCATGTTGTGGAAGTATTCTAATTATGTTGTGCTAAATAGGAGCAATAATATTCTTTATCCTTATTAGAGATGCTATTAAAAACATTGGTTAATCTATAGTTTGAATAGTTTTGAAGAGTGATTAGGTAGGGAAGATACTTGCTCTCAATCTAGAGTTCCCTTATCTCCCTCCACCTGCGGGATAGCATCTCGTATTAGAACCTAAAACTATAAATCAAATTGGGGGCATTAGTCTGTCACTCTAAAGTCCTCTCATTCTACACCCTTCAAAGTTTATTTCTCTATTTATTTGCACTTAATTCCATGAACAACATTCTCATCAATGAAATCAAATGTCATTCCTACCATTTATTGATTAAGACAATATCATCTCAGATCTTACATGTTCTCACAACAGGCTTTAACATCTTAATTGGCCAAATCAAGAAGTAAATGAAGTAAAAGGTTTAAAATCATCACAACTTCTTCCAACATTAAAGTATATTACTTCACACAACTTCCTTTCAATACTTAATCACTTATCATTTTAAGGAAAAAGATAAAGAAAACTACTCGGAATTCATGGAGAAAACACCACAAAACTTGAGTTTAAAAGTAGAAATCATGCACACAAACAAGAAGTCTAAATAAAAACTAAATGTAGTCAGAACGATAAACACTTATCTCAAATGCTCTCCACCAAATGATTTTAAGTTCCTTTGAATTGTCTTCCTTGACTCAATACACAAACTAAAACTCAAAATAAAAAAAGGTGGTCGGTGGTAAGCGGCGACGAGGGCGGCGTTTATTTGGAATGGATGAATGATTGGTTATTAGGTCGCGTCTTCCTTTGATGATCTAAGTCTTCTTTAATAAAAATCCAAGGTGTGTCTTGGTGTCTCTTCAAAATGTGTCTCCATTCAATAAATCTTCTAGAAATTACCTCCTTTCAAAATCCAATTAAATGAAATTTTGTGTTGATGAACTATTTTCCAATTTTTACCAAGGGTTGCTTCAAACGTCTCTTAAAAAATTCATCCAATTTCAATGAATCTTTAAATAACTACTTCTAGCGCTTAAGCGCAGGGTACCTGACGCTTAGGCATGGCCCTGGGTGCTTAGGCGCCTCAGTTTATTTTTTTGCACCTTCTTCATTTTTGTTCAAAATTTGATCCTTTTGCACTCTTTGTACTATTATTCATCCATTTGAATGTACCCAAAAGAAAAACACACAAATTCCTTTCATCAAATCATAATATCTCAAAAATAGGAAAAAAAATGTGTACTAAAAGACTATATGTTTTAGGTGTATCATTGTGCAAGGTTAGATGTATGATCAGACGACCCACATGGAGCATTTTGATGAATATTTTTAGAGGCAAACTATTTCAGAAGTGGTGTTTATGAATCCATGTTGCAGATGATGAGAGATCACAATTGTTTGGAAAAGGGACTTCAACTCAATATCCCCCATTTCTTGAGTATACACCTTTTACTTATCTGCATAACATGGAGCAAGATGAGGAAGAGGATGAGGAAGAGACTAAAGATGAGATTGATGGTGATTAGTATTGGTGTTTTGTTTATTTTTTGTTGTTTATTGTGTTTTATTTATTTTGTTTAACGTTTTGAACTCTTTTATGTATAATTTGTTGTTGTGAACTTGTAGTAACTTAAACTTATTACTGTTTGTGCTTATATTGCTTGTTGTCTTGTTGTTGCACTACTAGTTGTTTTACTATCTATTGTTGTTGTACATGTGTAATGTTTAGGAAAATGTTGTACTTAGCAATCTTCTTTTATTATATACATGTTAATTAGACTCTACCGCATTTGTATACATGCTTCCTCTACTTACATATTTTCATGTTAACCCCTTTTTTTATAAAAATCATTTTTTTAAAAAAAAATTCTTCTTGCTCTTATCTTTTTAGTTATAAATGTTTTAATCTATTAAAAAAAAATTAAGTTTGGGGGAGGAAAAAAAACATTTGGAAAACATAATTTTATTTTTCCTTAAGTAACATTTCTCAAAGAAAATATCTTTTTAAAGTAATATGAGGTATGTGGTGTTATTTTTAGAGAATTGTATTTTTTTTATTCTATAAATGTTGTGGTAGGACTTAAGCAAATTTTTTGTGATAAGATTTAGTTCTAAGAAATTTAGAGATTGAGTAAAAGAGAATATGAGTATAATTTTACTTCTTAAAGTAGGAAAGAAATTATCTTTTGAAATACAAAGGATCTTAGATCTATACATTAAAGAATTGATATTCTATGAAAAAATATTTTAAAAAAATAAACTAAGGTAAAATATCAAAGTACAGAAATATGGTGAGTATTTAACTTTAAGAGGAGGATAGTGAAGTTCAAAATCGTTAAAGACTGAACCAGATATGGTAATCCTCACTGAGAAAAAGAAAAAAAAATGATTGAAAATGATTCTAAAAGTAAATAGAAAAGAAAAAGAAAAAAAAAGAAAGCAAGAAAAAAAAAAGTATATTTAAAAGTGAGGAGAAGCTTGAGTGGATGCCTAGTTAAAAATTGGCTTCACTTGAATCAATTTAAAGAAAGAGACTTAATTACATTTTTTAGCTTTAATTTTAAATCTGCTATGAGTGCTTCTAACCCTCCATCTTATTTCACAAATTTACAATATCAATTTGTTGGATCATGAACTACTCCAAGATATTCTCAAGTGAAACATAACTGGAAGTAGATGGCACCGCTACAGATGTTGACGGTCTATCACTTCCTTCACTCATGGATTCAGTAACTGATTCAAATCTTTAGACTGTGTGTTTCCCAATTGGTTTCTATGGCTGCAACTTTTCTTCATTTATACTAAACTCTACTCCTAATTTTTCACATAAAGTGTATATTAGGGCAAGGTATCCCAAACCGCTAGTTGTAGCACTCGTGACTATGCATTAAGCATTATGTAATATAAGAGCACCAACATTTACTTCCTTCATTTGTTGAATGCAAAAATTTAGCATAGCTCTTTCTTTTGTTACTTCGTTCAGATGATTCATTGGAAGCAATTTTGTAGAGATGAAGTAATGTCAGACCTTTGATTGAAAAGTCATCAAGGAAGTGGAGAAATTAACTTTCTTATTATTTTTAATTTTCCATTCTCTCCAACCATCAGTCAGAAAGGCAATTACTTCATCCAGTGATGAGTCAGTCATCACAAATGCAACATATTCACAATAGAATTCATTTCTAAATCCATAAAATGCATTGATCCTCATTCTAGAAAATTCAACTTGCTTACCTCTCACAATGATGTGATCATATGAAGTAAATCACAAGTTGACATAAAACTGTCGGCGTATTGGAACAATAGCTACTGCATTGAAGTAGCAGAATCTCTCCAAATTCTTAGCGATGATCAACCTCTTGATCTCGCCACCCAGGTTAGCAAATGCTCATTCCTAAATTAATTTCCTCGAGCTCATTTTGGTATTATAGTTATGTTGGGCCTTATAGTTGACAAATCTCCATGCATCAAAATCTCCTGTAAGCTTTCCTCATTTCACACGTGGTGCCATAGGAAGTTCTATGGAAATCCAAATAAATTACAAAATAAAAAATCAAACTTCACAACTAAGATTATTTGGTAAGAAACTTTTCACCATTGGTTTTCTTTAAACTTCTTCAACAAATTCCTAAATTTTGGATTTCCCATAATGTAGGATAAGTTCATAGTAAAAATAAAAAATTTCTAAGTTAAAGTGAAGCTCTTATAAAGAGAAGATGAAATCTAAGGTCTTTGGCCCTTGAAATCTTCTCACATCCACCCAATGCCAAGCCTTAAGTTCGGGTTTAGAGGTAGGAGACGACTCAAGCGGTAAAAATGGAGTTCTACTATGCTATTTTGCAGTTTTTAACCCATCCTGGTGTTTCCAAGAATTTAGTGCCTCAGGCGCCAATGTCTAAATTTTTCATATTTCATTTTTTTGTGGAAATCTGCTACGTACCACATTACGTAAATCTCTAAATAAATTAATTAAATAATTATACCCGTCATAAATAATTTTCTAACACAAAAATTTTACAAACAACACAAAACTCATATTATATATAAAATCTGCACTATTACAAACTAATAGTTTTTAAACCAACAAATCTAATTCAGTATCCAAACCAAACCAAACATCTTAAAACTGACGACTAAGTATCAAAATACTCAAAAACTGACACAAATAAAGTCCAACAATGAAAGTAAATGCAATCCAACATAACACCATAACATGATTAAATAATACTAAATAAGCATTTTTGTGCATTAAGTGAGTTCAAATATTTTCTTTGCTCTCATCCTCTTGGATGTCTCCCATAGATTGGTAGTGCACACACAAGTTGTTAGAAGGTTGATAAGGAAATTCATCCTTCAAAGCTTCTTTGATCCAAGAATGTTTCTTGAAAATAAACACCAAACTATCTTTAATATGCTCAGTGTGTTCAAAATTTTCCTTCAACCCCCAATCCAGATGATCTAGAATTTTAGAAACATTCCCAATTGAAAGTATAAAGTTTTGTACCTCTTTTTCTATCTTCTTAATCCATGTCAAAAGTGCATTTGAACTGAAGTAAGGTAGAATAGGTGATGAATTATGGGATGATAGATCCATCAACATATTCATATCATTCTCATCCCTCATTCCTACGCATTTGTAATAAACTTATGGGTCCATAGGCTTCCAAGGAAGAAGCACTTTTTCCCAACTTTCATAAGGCACTTACAATTGACTGCATAGTAGGAAGATAGTAGATGGATGTCTCAGTTCAGTAGTAGATCCATTGATGATCAAACCCAAAATAGAGTTCACAATTATTACACCCACATCAATAGGTTTCTAGTTTGAATACAGTAATACAAAATTGCACTCTCTATGGTAACCATACTGATTTTAATCGTATGAAGTAATTTTGATGCAAGAAATTAATGCCACACCTTAGATGTAGGATTCAACAATGATGAAGAAAAACTTACATTCCCATTTTCTCTGGTCTCCCAATTTGCATCTTCATCAGTAAGAAATCGATAGAGTTCCTTCATATTTTCTCTTATAGGGGAAAAATTTGCATAGTGGCAAATAGGAACACTTTAAACATATCATTTATTCTTGAAGGAGTGAATTGTACACACCTGCCTCAGACAAAGAAAACTCCTTGGTTGATTCCTTGAGAGCCTAAAATTCTTTCACCAAAGGGACAACTATAACAGCAGTGTTATAGAAAAACACTCCCAGCATCTCTGTACAATAATCTCCTCCACTCAAGTATTCAATATGTTGAATCCTAGATTCACAAATCTCCTTTCCTTGATTATTCCTTACAAGAACTATATCATATAAGTTCTGTGCATTAAAACTAAGGAACTTCGTCCGATTGAAAATTCCATATCTAGTGGTATCTTTAAAGTGGGAAGCCATTTAAATTAAAAAATGTTCACACTTCCCTCATTTTCCCTCTAAAATAGGTTTAAGAATCAGTTTTTGGGAGTTATTAGGAAGAAAACTCACCTAAAAACTGCCGTTTGAAGTGTTTTATGTTGTTTAAGTCTTTACGGTGCTTCAGGCACTGATTTTGGCACTTCAGGCGCCCGCTCTCTTAAAAATGGCGCCAATTTGGCACCTAAGGCACCAGTTCCAAAATTTGCACCATTTTCTTTTAAATCTAATTAATTCTCAAATCTTCCATAAAATTTGGTAAATAAAGATGTTTTTAAATATTTTCTCNAACTTCAAAAATCCATATCTTTGCATAGAAAATTCATAAAAATAAAATAAAAATACCCTCTTGCTCAGCAAATAGAGGAAAATCATATGAATCTATTTTCACATTAATTTGATGCATAAATTATTTTTACAAATGAATTAGGGTTAGGGGTTTTTCAATTCTCCATTCATATTGGATTATCACCTTGACCCAAATTTTTATATGTAGGGTTAGAGGTTTTTCAATTCTCCATTCATATTGGATTATCACCTTGACCCCAAATTTTTGTATGTTGTAGCCTCTATCGAGGTGCACAATTAGACTATTTTTTCAAAGACATAGAAGATCTCTAAACAAAGATTTTAATTTTATAAATTTTTATGCATTTTCTACTCAAATAATTTTAGAAAATTGTATGTGGCTTAGAAAATTCTACAAAAATTCATGTAAATTCCCTATGGCCAGTGTAGTCTTAGGAAATAATTTTATGATTTTTAAGAATCAAAACATCACTGTTTTGAGCAAACCCTAATGTGCTTAAAACATTTAATTTGGAGTACATAGAGATCAAAATCACTTGATATTTGTTCTCTTCTGTGGCTCATGAGTCAGAGAACTCACCATAAAAATTTCAAAGGATTTTCAGATTATTTAATTTTTTTAATTGATTTTTAAAGATCATCATCAAATTTAACACTTAAATAATCTTCAAAAATCAAAACATAACTCCAAAAATTATTAAACCTAGTTTTTTGAGCTCTCTGACATCAGGGGGATTTAATAAAAATAAAATGATATTTAAAATAAAAAACCTAATTTTTAATTTGTTTTTTTAATTATTTTAATAATTAAAAAAATATTAAAAATTACAAAAATCATAAAGATCATAAAAATATTCTAAATCACTTCCGAGAAATTATAATATTTTTCTTGAATTCAAAAATAAAGATATCTACTTTTGAACCTTAAATGGAATTTTCACAAAATAATTCTAAAAAAAGTCAAATAAAAAAGTAAAAAAAATACAAAATAAATTTCTTTGGGCTCTCTAACGTCAGAGAGATTTTCCAAAAATAAAAAATCTATTTTTCAACACTTAAAATATTTTATTTTTATTAAAATCTCCAAAACTTCAATTAATTTAGTAAATCACAAAAAATTCAAAAAATTATGAAATTTTGGCCAAATGACTTTCTGGTATAGGGCTAGCTCACATAAAAATTTCAAGTGATTGGGAGTTGCCTTGATCATCTTTTGGAATTTTCCTTGAAAAATGCACATTTTTGCATGAAAATATATAAATCAAATTAAATTCTGAAAATCCACAATATCTCCTCTGATGTCTTAATTGACCTATCAGTAAGGTTACATAAAAATTTCAAAGTCATTTCACTTAAAAATGCATATTTTTGCATAAAAATAATTATATGAATTAAATTAAATTGTGAGAATTCACATTATCACATATTTATGCATAAAAATAATTATGTGAATTAAATTAAATTGTGAAAATTCACATTACTTTTATTTATGCATGAAAATAATTAAATGAATTAAATTAAATTGTGAAAATTCACATTATCTCCTAATGTCTTAATTGACCTATCAGTAAGGTTATATAAAAATTTCAAAGTCATTTGACTTAAATTTCACAAATTATGAAAGTTTGGACCCTTAGGGGCAAAATTANCTTAATTAACATTTAGGCTTAATTCAAGGAGGGAGAATGGGTAATCTCTGATCTTAATCAATTTACTTGATGATTGAAACATAAAGGGGTTAATTGGTAGAAACCAATTTCATTTTCCTCATTAAAAAGATAAGTTAATAAATTTCTAAACTATTAAGATTTGGAAGTTTATTAAAATTAGATGATCCTGGACCTAGGGGTATGACTTTGGAAGCCAATAATTAATCAATTTAATACCCCTATTTTGTTTTTCAAATAGAATCCAAATCATGAATCATGACAACTTAAGGCTTTAAACCCTTTTCAAAACTAATTAAGACACTCACCTAGGTCTTAAGGGCTTAGTGGTGACTTAAGCCAAATCAGAATTGACTAATGAGGATTAGAGAAATAAACATGATTATATCAAACATTCTTGAAACACCACTAAGCCCAATTAAGATTAAAAATTTGGCTAAGTGTTCAAATTACACTAACTTGCCCTTTTAAGGGTCTTCACCCACATAATTTTCAAATTAAATGATAAATGATAGTTACCCTACTCTTAGGGATAATTGAGACGTCATAGTTTCACCGAGTAATAAGGGTATTCACAGGATGAACCATTAAGCAGCATAATAAGTTTAACTGGACTCGAGGCTTTTCACTAGTTGGTGAGGAAGAGAAATGGACCTGCTTCCCTCTCCTAACTTGTTGGATACCTCAAAGGCCTAATAAACTTAATTTTCTTTGCTCAATGAAATCATCCTTAATTAAACTTTTAAGGACTCACCAAAATATGACATAGGGCTGGGAAAACCACCAAAACTAATTAAACTTTTAAGGACTCACCAAGATATGACATAGGGTTAGGAAAATTACCAAAATTTGTATTCCTGCTTTTCATAAACTGCCTTAACATGCATTTTAAGTTTCAGGTGGTGGAACGAGAAGATTCGCAACTTTTAAGGACTCAACAATATATGACATAGGGTTAGGAAAATTACCAAAATTTTACCTTTCCCTTCATAAATTGCCTTAACATGCATTTTAAGTTTCAGGTGGTGGAACGAGAAGACTCGCCAGTACACTTTTACAGTTTTTCAGCATTGTCCTTCTCGTACTTTCATACTGTACTTTTATACCTGCGCATGCTAAACAAAANGATCGGGAATCCCTCGGAAGAGGTAACCTACGGTTGCTAACGAGGCTTCCCACGATTTAAATGAAATTATGGAACTCATTAGGTTGGGTTTAGTAAGTTCATTTGGACTAAGTGAATCCAATAGAAAATAGTCATACCGGAACGAGGGAACCGTAGGATCCTGACCGGTGTCGCTCTAATCATCTTTAATATGCCCTCGTAAAATTAAAGAATTTCAACCACAAGGCCACCTGATTTTATATTATAACTTGACACACTAGATAACTCAAACTCGTCGCGGCAAGGAGCTTAGAGCTAGCATGGCGGGCAGCATGACCATCTTCAACAGCAAAACCTGTCTTCCCTAGCTAAACTAATCTTCCTTCCTTAGACTTAAACAACAAAGCCATAGAACTTTGAGGTTGTAGCTAAACCAATCTTCCTTCCTTAAACTTAAGCAACAAAGCCATAGGACTTTGAGGTTGTTTTTATTGCAACGTAAATCCTCACCTTATCTTTAGGCCTTTGTATAGCCCTGCTATACAATATAAGCCCTAAAACGTAAATCCTCACCTTATCTTTAGGCCTTTGCATAGCCCTGCTATACAATATAAGCCCTAAACGTAAATCCTCACCTTATCTTTAGGCCTTTGCATAGCCCTGCTATACAATATAAGCCCTAACACATAAATCCTCACCTTATCTTTAGGCCTTTGTATAGCCCTGCTATACAATATAAGCCCTAACTCATAAATCCTCACCTTATCTTTAGGCCTTTGTATAGCCCTGTTATATAATATAAGCCCTAACTCATTCTTTAGACTTAAACAACAAAGCCATAAGACTTCGAGGTTGCTTGCTTATGCAACGTAAATCACCTTATCTTTAGGCCTTTGCATAGCCCTACTATACAATATAAGCCCTAACTCGTCTTAGGACTTATCTTTAGGCCTTTGTATAACCCTGCTATATAATATAAGCCCTAACTCGTCTTAGGATTACGACGTTGTCTTCTGTCACGACCTAAATCCTCACATCTTCCAGGCTATTTGTGTGATCATTTCACACGAATGTAAGCCCTAACTAATAAAATTAGCAGGATGAAACACTTAAATTTTTCTCCTCTAAATTTAAGTCAAACATTAGGGTAGCTTAGGAAGTCACTGAGGTTCGCCTCTAGTTCCCTGACAACCCCTAGTTCTTCCTCCTTTGGATTCTACAATAAAATGCTCCAAATTTGAACCAATCCCCTTTTCACACCTCTACGTCCGATTTCATTGAAGAGTCCTACCCTTTGAAATTCCTTCAAGATAATATTTCTTGATTTTTATCGAGAGTCTTCTTAAGTTTCTTTGGTCATTTAAGATGTAATTAACTATAGGGGCTTGCCATTATAGGAAGCATGTCCGAACTCATCTTAATATAAACCCTATTTAATAATTTATATTAAATAGGGGAACTTGTCGACAAATACAAAGGTTTCGCAGACCAAATGGGCGTCATACCTTCCTTGAGATAGATACATGATTTGAGGTACAGTGCTCTTTCATTTTAAACTATGAAAAATATGGGATCAGTTTGATTTCATACTTCAACGTCCATCCAAAGCAGACAATGGGATTTTGATTCCAGCGACCGACAGCTTCTTACAGGCAACCCCACAAACCATCCCCAAAATAACGCCGACACCAACACATAATAAATTTAGTGCTCTAAAGCAAACCAATGTTCTAACACTAAAATCTAAACATCAAACTTCAAAGCAATAAACATAGATAGTGCAATAATAGAAATTAAAGGTAATCCAACATAATAAACTAAAACAAACAATACTAGAAAAAAAGTTTCATGCTTAACTCAACTTCAGACATCTCTTCACTCTCGTCCTCTTGGATATCTCCCATAGACTGGTAGTGCACATAAAAATTGTAGAATGGCCTAAATATAAATTCATCCATTGAATTTTGCTCCTCAATCCATGCATACTTCTTGAACATACATACCAGACCATCTTCAATACGCCCTTTATGTTCAAAATGGTCCTTGAGCCTCTAATCCAGGTGATCCAGCATTTCAGAAATGTTCTCAATTGCATGCATAAGATTATGCACGTCTTTCTGTATATTCTTGATTCTCTTTGAAATTGCACTAGAGTTGTAGTAGGGCTGAATAAGTGATGAATTCTGGGATCTTTAGTCTATTAGTAAATTCATATCATTTTCATCCCTCATTCTAATGCAACTGCAGTATACTTCAGGATCCATCGGCTTCCATAGCAATAGTACTTTATCCCAAATTTCATAAGGTACTTACGATTAACTGCAAAGTTGGAAAATAGTAGATGGATGTCCCAATCCAGTTGCAGATCCATTCATGATCAAATTAAAAATAGATTTTTCAATTATGGCTCTAATATCAATAGGTTCTCGAGTTTGAATACAGTAGTTCATGAGAGAACTCTCCTTAGTGACCTTACTAATTTTCATAGTAGACAATAATTTCAAGGAAATGAAGAAATGTCATGCCTTTGAAGTAGGATTTAACAATGATAAGGAAAAACTCAGATTCCCATCATCTCGGGCTTCCCAATTAGCATCTTCATCTGTAAGGTAACGATAGAGTTCATCCATGTTATCTCTTATAGGGGTTAAATTTGCAGAGTGATAGACAGGAACGTTCTCGACCGTAAACATTTTGATGATTCTTTAAGGAGTGAACTGCACATACTTGCCTCACACGTAGATCATTACTTGGTTGATCCCATGAATATTTGCTTAAAATTTTTTCACTATAGGGATGATTACAGTGGCAGTAGTGTAGCAAAGCACTTCCCAATTCCTTTGCATAATAACTTCTTCAACTTAATTATTCAGTGTTTTGAATCCTTGATTTATAATCTCCACTCTTTGATAAGCCTCTTCTTCACTATAACTACATCATGCAACTTCTGTGCGTTGAAATTGATTAACTTTCGTCGGTTGAAAATTCCAAATCTGGTGGAGTTTCTAGAGTGGGAAGCTATAAGAATCAAAAAGTGGCGACTCTTCTCTCATTTTCCACCATAAAATATGTCTTGGAGTTGATTTTTAGGAGTTATTTGAAGGTTTCCAGGCCAAAAAATTCCAAAAGCCTCCATTTGAAACATTTACGTCATTTTCGTCTCTTTGGCGCATCATGCACCGATCTTGCACATCATGCGCCGATCTCGTGCATCATGCGCCAGCTCTCTGGAATTCAGTGCAGCATCCACCAACATGGTGCATCATGTACCTGTTCTAATAGTTTGGTCGTTTTGATTTTGATCAAATAAATTCTCAGTCTTTTCACAATATTAGGCAAAAAAAGATGTTTCTAAACATTTTTTTCTCAAATACACGAATTCCATAAAGACATAAACATAAAACATAAATATAATATTTTAAAGAAAAACTCAAAAATCAAAGTAAACAACGATACATATGGGTTGCCTCCCACAAAGCACTTGGTTTAATGTCGTCAGTCTGACATTCCCATACTCAATCAGGGTGATCCAACATGATAGTCTCTTTAACATTTGGTCTTTGACCATCAAAATAAGATTTCAATCTGTGCCCATTCACTTTAAATATTCTTCAAGTCTTGGGATCTTCAATATTGACTGCTCCATAGGGATAGACTTCTAGAACTCTGAATGGCCCTTTCCACCTAGGCTTTAATTTTCGAGGATATAATTTCAATCTTGTATTTTATAATAAAACTTCCTGTCCAGGTTCAAATTCTCTTATTAATATCTTCTGATCATGCCATTCTTTTATTTTTTCCTTATAAATCATCACATGATCGTAAGATTCATTCCTAATTTTTTATAAAGCTCATTCAATTGCAATATTCTTTTCTCACCATCTTCTTTCAAGTTGAAATTAAATAGTTTTCTCACCCAATAAGCTTTATGTTCCAATTCAACTGGCAAGTGACAAGTCTTCCCAAAAATTAAACTATATGGGGACATTCCTATAGGTGTCTTATAAGCTATTGTATATGCCCATAATGCAGTATCTAATCTAATAAACCAATCCATTTTGTTAGGATTAATACTCTTCTAAAAAATTCTCTTAATTTCACGGTTAGATACTTTCGCTAAACCACTAGCCTAGGAATGATAAGCAGTTGCAATTTTATGTATTATATTATATTTTTCCTCCAATATTGCAACTGTTGCATTTCAAAAATGAGATCCTCCATCAGTAATGATTACTCTCGACATTCTATATCTTATGAAAATATTTTTAATTAAAAATTTTGAAACACTCCGAGCATCACATCTAGGTAAAGTTATTTCTTCTATCCATTTTGAAACATAATCCACTACAATCAGTATATATATATTTCCAAATGAAAGCATGAATGGTCCCGTAAAATCTAATCCCCATGCATAAAAAAATTTAATTTCCAAATTAAAATTTAGTGGCATTTCATTTTTTCTAGAAATACTACCTACTCTCTGACACAAATCACATGTTTTTATATATATATTAACATCTCTAAATAGAGTAAGTTAATAAAATCCAGATTGTAAAATTTTTCGAGTAGTTCTATCATTTTCAAAATGTCCTCCAAATTTAAAATCATGATATTTTTGAATAATTTCCTGAATTTTTTTATAAGGCACACATCCTATTATAACTAAATCCTTACATTATTTATACAAATGAGGATCATCCCAAAAATAAAATTTTGCATCATAAATGAATTTCCTTTCCTGTTGTTTTGTCAGTCCTTATGGTAAAATACCACTAACAATTTAATTTGTAATATCATCATACTAAGGTATTTCCCATCCTTTTACATCATAAAGTTGTTCTTCGGAAAAAGTATCTTTAATCTCTCTCTCCAAATCAAGTAATTCTTCCTGTTATAACCTCAATAGATGATCAGTTATTTGAGTATTAGTCACTTTCCTATCGACTACTACAAAATCAAACTCTTGCATGAGAAGCATCAATCTATTTAATATTGGCTTTGCATCCTTGTTTTGCATCAAATATTTAATAGAAGAATGGTCAGTATGCACAACACATTTAGTTCCAATCAAATATGATCTAAACTTATCAAAAGCATACAAAATGGCTATTAACTCTCTTTTAGTGGTGGTATAGTTAATCTGAGCATCATTAAGAGTCTTAGTAGCATAATATATGCCCTTGAAAATCTTATCATACTTCTGCCCTAAAACAACTCCAATTACATAATCACTAGCATCACACATTAATTCTAAAGGTTTCTCCTAGTCCGGTGAAACAATTATAGGAGCATTAATAAATTTTCCTTTAAAGTTTCAAAGGGTTTAAAGCAATCTTGGTTAAAGTCAAACTTTGCATCTTTTTCTAGAAGTTGGCATAAAGACGTAGTAATTTTTTAAAAA
The DNA here is from genome assembly GCA_002079205.1 of Phalaenopsis hybrid cultivar. Lineage (NCBI taxonomy): Eukaryota > Viridiplantae > Streptophyta > Magnoliopsida > Asparagales > Orchidaceae > Phalaenopsis > Phalaenopsis hybrid cultivar. The sequence continues at coordinate 35,768 of JXCR01141727.1, read as the reverse complement.
TCTTTAATATATCACCTGTAGAATCTATAATGTCCTAAAAAGTTCCTAACTCCTATTATAATAATAGATGGAGGTAGGTTCGATATAACCTAATTTTTTGCAGAATCTACTTCCATGCCATTTTCTAAAATTTTAGTCCAAGAAAAATTTCCTTTGCAACCATAAATTGACATTTCTCCCAGTTCAAAATGAGATTAGTCTTTTCACAACATTCCATAACTTTCTCTAATTGATTTAGACATATTTCAAAGGAAGTTTCAAATACAGAATAATCATCCATAAAGACTTCAATACCGTTTTCAATCAATCACTGAAAATTGACATCATACATCTTTGAAATGTTGTAGGTACATTACATAATCTAAAAGGTATTCGCCAAAAAGCAAAAGTTCCATAAGGACTAAGTAAATATTGTTTTCTCTTAATCCTCATGAGCAATAGTTATTTGGTGATAACTAGAATATCTATCTAGAAAACAAAAATATTTGTGCCCAACCAATCTAACCAACATTTGGTTCAAAAAGGGTAAAGGAAAATGATCCTCCCGGGTGGCAGAATTTAATATTCTATAATCTATGTAGATTCGCCAGCTAGTGACTTGTCTTGTCGTTATTAATTCATAATGTTGATTTGTCACTATAGTTACACCTCCTTTCTTTGGAACACAGTGAATTAGACTCACTCAAGCAGTGTCTGAAATAGGATATATTATTCCTACATCTAAGCTTTTTATAATTTATTTCTTATTTCATAAGATTCAATCTCCTTTGAGGATCAGTTCTTGGTTTATGTTGATCTTCTAATAAAATTCTATGCATACAGATTGAAGGATTGATCCTTTAATATCAGTTAATGTCCATCTAAAGACTTTCTTATATCTTTTTAAAGTTTCTAACAACTGTTTTTCAATGGCATCAATTAGTTATGAGGATACTTTGACAGGTAGTGTAGATGAATCTCCTAATAATGCATACTTAAAATGTGTAGGAAGTGTTTTCAATTCTAGTTCAGGGGGTTTCTTAATAGATGAAATCAAATTGTTGTCATTTTTTGCAGAATCTAACATTTTAAATTTTTCTTGAACATATTTCAGTTCTTCCGTATTCACTTTCATAGACTCATCTTAGATTTTATCCTCCTCTTGATATTCCATGTATTCCTTTTCAAATTCTCTTTCATATGTCTTTTTGAAATGTTCATGGCTTAAATACTCATTAATATCCATTTTAAAGCATTCAATCTCTTGTTCTTCTACAGGGTGTCTCATTGATTTTGCAATGTTAAATGTAACCTCTTGATCATTAACTCTCATAGTTAGTTCTCCTTTATGCACTGATTTTGCAATATTGAGTGGCTAGGAATGGTCTTTCATAACTCCTTTAGGATAGGTAATTGAACGATCAGCTAACTGAAGAGTTACATTTGTAGGTGAAATATCTCTTAAGCCCAACCTTCTGAAAATTGATATTCGCATAAGATTAATACTAGCTCCTAAATGACCTAAAGATTTTCCATAAAATCGTTCGCCAATAGCACAAGGAATTGTAAAACTTCCAGGAAATTTATGTGTTTCAGAAAGCTTCTTCTGAATTATAGCGCTACACTCTTCACTGAGTGCAATAGTCTCATTATCTATAAACTTTCTTTTCTTATTAAGTATATTCTTCATGAACTTCACTTAGCTTGGCATTTGTTCCAAAGCTTCAACAAATGGAATGTTTATCATCAATATCATCAAAATTCCAAAAATTTTGAAATTAGATTAGCTCTATACTTCTACTTCATTCTTTGAGGAAATTGAGGTTGTGGTTTTTTATAGGGATTTTCATGGGTTTAATAGAACTTTCTGACTCACAATGAAAATCTTCACCAAAACATTCATTTTCCATCCCATCTTTTTTAATTTTAACTTCTCTTTCAACTCTTTCTTTTAATTCTTTTCTACTTCTCAGTTGAATAGCTTTAATTTGCTCCTTGTTCTGATCTTTAGGATTTACTTCAACATTACTAGGCAATGTTCCTGGAGGTCTATTGCAAAGTGAAGTAGCAATACAACTCCTCCATTGATTTTCCAAATTTCTGATTGCAGCTCCTGGACTCTATAATTGACAACCCATTTGCAATATCAACTCCTCCATTGATAACTTTTTCTCCTTAATTTGTAAATTATTAAATCCTAGGGGATAATAAGGTTTATAAGCTTGATTTCCTTGATTGTTGGAGCTTCCCACTGGGTTCACAGCATTGTATCCCCATTGTGGATTTACAACATTTGACTTATTCTTACTCCAACAAAAGTTTGGATGATTCTTCCAACTAGGATTATAATAATTGGCATAAGGATTATTAGAAAGATTATTTATTACATTTAAAGTTTCATAAGAAGATTGAGATTCTATCATTTGTCCAAATGTGTTCTCTTAAAGAACAGGTGCTATTTCAAAATAATTCATTCCATATTGATCTATCATCTTTGAGATAGCATCTATTTGAGCCGCTAATAAAGACATTGCATCAGAATGATAAATACTTGCTACTCTTTTTAGATTTTCCCTTTCTGAGGGCCATTGAAATTATTATTAGTCATATATTCAATTAATGAATATGCTTCATCGAATGGTTTTGACATTAATGATCCACTAGTAGTTGTGTTAATTAATCTAAGAGATCCAACTAATCCATTATAAAAAGTTTGAATTATTAACTAGTCTGGCAATGCATGGTGTGGACACTTCGTAAGGAGATCTTTAAACCTTTCTCAGGCCTTATAAATTGATTCCCCTTTAAACTGACAAAAAGATGTAATATCATTTCTAAGCTTAGCAGTTTTTTAAGGTGAGAAAAATTTAGATAAAAATTTTTATGATAAATCTCCCCAAGTTTTGATAGATCCGAGTGCTAACGAGTTTAACCACATCTTAGCTTTATCCCTCAGTGAAAAAAGAAAAAAATTTAAGTGTGACAACATCATTCGACACTCTATCATATTTAAATGTAGCATAAAATTCTAGAAAACTAGCAAGGTGTAAATTGGGATTTTTAGTTGGTGTTCCTCCAAACTGATTGTTTTGTACCATTTGGATAATAACAGGTAGCTCAAATGAATTGATAGATATAGCAGGGTTTTGTATGCTCAATTGAATTTCATCTGTTGTAGGATTAACATAATCCCTTAAAAATCTCTAATGATGCTCATTTTCATTTCCAACATTACTTGAGTTGCAAATCATTTTGCAAGAATGATTTCTCACTTTTTATTTTTTCCAAATTTTTCGAAGAGTTCTTTCTAATTTAGAATCTTTCAGTACTAAATTTTCAGATCTTATACAATGCATAAACAAAATAATACAAGAAATTAAAAATAAGCAACACACTTAAATAAGAAAATGTTCAAACTAAAATTAATTACTTTTTTAATATTTTAAAATAAAATATAATAACTAATACTTCCCGTAACTTGCCCGACAACGGCGCCAAAACTTGATGCTTGGAAACTTGAGATTAAATTAATAATAAATATGCAATGTAACCCAAACAATAATGTAACTTTAATAAAATAATTTATCTTTAAAACCTCTTTTAAACTCCCAATTCCCTCTTACATCTAACGCAAGTATACGTATCGTTCAAGTAACATAGGGCTCTAATGGAGTCCTATATGTTGATCCCACAGGGAAGCTGGAAATATATATGAGCTAGCTATTAATATTCAATTCTTAAATTAAAATAAAAATAAAAAGAAAGTAAAGTACAAAGTTTGAAGTTAAACTACTTAAGTTAAATGCTACTAAATATGCTTATTTACGACTATAACAACTAAGTTAAACTAGATGCTAAACTTTCAAAAGAAAAATTGCTGAAATAAAATAAAGGTTTTTTGTTGAAGAAAAGTTTAAGTATGAGAAAACACCCTTCCCCTTTACAATGAAAATATGGATTGTTAAGAAATTTAAATCATTTGAAAAATATATTTAAAAACTATTTTGAGCCAAATAGGAGCAATCCTATTCTCTACCCTCTTCCGAACGCTATAAAGAACATGACTAATCCAGAGTTTAATCCCTAATTCAATGTTTAGGCTGGGAGGATCTCCGCTATTACTCCAGAGCTCCCACTACTCCCTCACCTGATGGCTAACATGCTCGCATTAGTTTCCAATCAATTGACCCAAATTTAGGATTCTAATATGTCAACTTAAAATCTTCTGATTCTACATCCAACAAAGTATACCTCCCTATTTATTTTCTCCCAATCCCATGATGACATACTCTCTCTTTAAATCAAATGTGATTCTCCCTTTGTTGTAGAAATGATATCCCCTTATTAGAGCATATGTTTCTCAACACATTTTAACAATTCAATTGGCCAGATCAAAAAGTAAATGAAGATTGAAGTTCAAATCATCACAAATTATTGACATTTAAAACCGTAGAAAACAAAATCAATTCTTCACAAAACCATTTCTTCAAAGTAGGGAGAAGGATAAAGAAGACTACTCAGAAATCATTAGAAGGATACGATAAAACACTAACTTCATATATAAAAGTAAGAGGTTACCGGCTGAGAGGATACCATGCTCGCATTAGTTTCTAATAAACTGAATCAAATTGAGGATTCTAATCTGTCACCTCAAAATCTTCTAATTCTACATCCAACAAAGTATATTTCCCTATTTATTTTCATCCAATCTCATGGATGACATATTCTCCCATGAAATCAGATGTGATTCTCCCTTTGTTGTATAAATAATATCCCCTTGTTAGAGCATATGTTTCTCAAAACATTTTAACAGTTCAATTGGCCAGATCAAAAAGTAAATAAAGATTGGAGTTTAAATCATCACAAATTATTGACATTTAAAACCATAGAAAATAAAATAAATTCTTCACAAAACCCTTTCTTCAGAGTAGGAAAAAGGATAAAGAAGACTACTTAGAAATCATGAGAAGGATACGATAAAACACGAACTTCATATATAAAATAAGGTTTAAAAATAATAGATATGAAAAATACAACTTATCTCACAATCATTCCCAAGAAAATTTTGAGAAGTTCTCTCCAAGCCTTTCTCTTTTTATAAGCACTCTCAATTCTCTATTAGAAGTGTAATGAAGAAGAAATCTCTCACCTTCCCTCTCCTCTAACAATCGTAGAAGACAATCTCTAAGCCCTTGACTTTCTCTCTCTACCTCTCCGTCTTGGTTCTCATGCTACCTTTCTTTCTTCGCCCCCCCCTTAGAAGTTCTTCTCGAACTTTATTTTCTTTTGGGCTGCCTCCTCTAAAAAAAGTTTCAATTTCCCTCCAACATTCAAAAAGTCAAACCTTTGAATTCAAAAAAAGTGCCTCTTTGATCCAAGAGTCAAATCCCTTCAAATTAGAACCTTTCAAAGTATCTAGATGCATTGAAACACTCCATGGGGTATTTAAAACAATTGTCTCGTTAAAATTAGCGCAAAACTTGTCTCAAATTGCCTTGATTTTAAAAATTCACACCAGACGTATTATGTGCCGATCTTGCACATCATGCGCCGACAATATAGATTTTGGCGCATCATGCGCTAGTTGGGCGCATCATGCGCTAAACCCCAAAATTGGTTGTTTTTGTTTGAAATTTTGCTCCAAATGCCTAAAAATTGTATACCTGCAACAAGAACACAAAAATAATTTTCTTTAAAGTGCATATCACCAAAAAAATAAGCATAAAAGGGTACTTAAAGCACAAAATTATTTTTGTGTATCACCCTTCTATGGAAAATAGAAAGAGTTGCTTTCCATCTTTTAACCCTTTATGTTTCCATCATTTCAGAGAACTAATTTTGATCAATTTTTCTTACCCTTTTATCCTTTAGCTTACCCTAAATTTTGGTTAAGGTTAGAAAATTTCTTAATTACCACTTTATCCTCAAGGGTCTCCACTTCATAATTACTTCAATTTTACTTAAATAACAATGAAACTTTGTTATTGCTACACTAATGGGTCCATTAGAATATTAGAAGAGAATTTATTTTTTTCCCATATTTTGATAATTTTTTATAGTTATTTTTTTAAAAAAAAATAGGGATTTTCCAAGACAACCAAGTAAAATAAACTTATTATTCTTAAGAAATTTATTGGAGGTTTACTTAGGTCAAAAAACCACTAGGAATGATTTTTGTGAATTCTTTAGCTAAATTTAAACTTTTTTACAATTTTTTGCTTCATTTTGATGAATAAATAAATAGAAAATATAATTTATTTCAGAAAAATCATTTTAATATTTTCCATAGGTCCATCTAATTCCAAAGAACTTATAGAAATAAAGTTTGTATTTTTTTTTATTTTTATTTTTTTATTATAATTTTTTTACAAAAAAAAATAAGAAAAATATATTTAAATACTTTGAACACAATTTCACACCATTGGAAATTTACAAACACTTCTTTAAGTTTTTTTCTATGGTTGGGGTGACGTTTAGGACAATTTATAGTATTTTCATATTTTTTGTATTTTTAATAATTTTAAAATTAGAAAATAACTTAAAAATATAGTTTTTATTTTAATCTACATTTTATCTTTCTTAGGTCCCGCTAGTCATAATGAGCACTCCAAAACAATTTAGATATTGTTCTAATTTTTCTATTTATTATAATTATTATAAGCAAAAATAAATATTTAATTAGAAAATAGATATTTACTTTAAAAATAATTTTTTGTGGCTTTTAAGTTTTTATGGAGGGCTCCTAAGATGATTACCTACAACTTGGCCCATTTTGGTAATTATTTGAATTATTTCATATTTTCTTCTAATTTTTTGTCATTTTTATTATTTTTAAATAGAAAAAATGGATTCACAATTTTATAAATATTAATTTTATTTTTCCTAAAATCCTCTGAGCACGCTGAACCTACAAAATAAGATTTTGTATTTTTCTGACTTTTATTTTATTTTTTATTATTTGTTAAGTTAAAATAACACTAAATATTTCAAAAATTTGGGCTTTTAACCAAAGAAATCTTCTCTGAACTTGGAAAAAATCAGGGGAGATCCCTGAGGTCATCCAAAACAAACCCTCAAAATTTCATTTGATTTAAACAATTATTATATTATTTATGATTTATTTACTCCATGGAGTATTTAGTTTAAAAGTAAATAAAATAAAAATATTTTTAATCTTTAGTCAACATTATTTTCCCTTGTTGACTGAGCACATCCATTTTTTTTATTTTATTTTTATAAATTTTCTACACCAAGACATGTATTTTTAAAATTTTCATCTATTTTAACTTTCAAAATACCATATTTATTTTCTTATCTGAATCAGCTGTCAGCGCAAACTTAGTGTCTCTAAACACCCACGCATTGTCTCATGATTCACCATGCTTTTCATGTAGCCTACTCACTTTGCCCATGGTTCATGTTCCATCCCCTCATCCAACGTGATCTGGTCTATTCTTTTGATACACACAGAAATGGATGACATTCGTTCATCATCTTCGATAGTCCTAACTAAGAACTATCAGTGTTCTAGACCTATCCTCTCACTCGAATCTCAATCAAATTGCTCGGATTTTGTTCCTACACCTTCATCTAAGTGAGACTAACATATCTATACAGTGAAATACTTTTGAAATACAAGTTCACTTCACAATCAATGAAACTGATAAAAAATTTATAGATTCAGAGTTATACCTTTGCCTATGAGGTTAGGCCTCAATTAGGCTAGTTGGAGACGATCGCCTTAAGTTCATGAAGCTCCTTAAAGTGTTGCTTGAGGAGAAGCAATCTAAGTATGACAGAGAATGACTCGGGCTTGGTCTAGGACTATGTTAGGGTGCTCGGCAGAAAGGACTTTTGATTGAGGAGTTGGTTTAAAGTGTGGGAAGCCCATGGAATGATCAATTTAGAGTTTTAAAGTGTTTGGTGAAATGGCTAGAAAGGTCTTATAATTCAGTGGTGAAATTAGGTTTTCTCAATGGTAATGGGTTGCTAAGGATGCTGGAATTGCACCTAGGTGGTCTATGAGAAACTATGGAAGCAATTGGGTAGAGTTTGCTCTAGGTTTTTGAAAGTCTTCAAATTTGCTAAGGGGAAGGACTCAGGTTGTCATTGGTTAGTTCCAATAAGCTAAGGTGGAGGGTTGAGCGGCATAATTTTCCAATTAGAGAGAGCCACAAAGAATGGAATCAATTTTGGCTCTACGGCAAGGTGCAAGCTCGCGATTTTTGATTTTTCAGCCACTAGAGTGGCTGACCATGCAAGGGTAGGGGGATAGATAGCTCAGAGAGGTCAGAGAAAGATTTAATTGAAATTTGGCTTGGGTTTTGATGGCTGATGGCATGGATGACATGTATAAAAATATGCTACTTTTATATATACATTTAAATCCTATTTTTAGTGATATTTCTCTTTAATAGAAGGTATTTCTATGTTTTTGTTATAGATAAATTAAATTCGGGCATCTGAAGCTAAAATAAGAAAAAAAGGAAGAATTTTGGAGTCAAAAGGAAGCCCATTGTGAAAGTTGACTTAGCACTTAAGTGCCAATATACAGAAAGAGTGGTGCTTAGGAACCTATGCGTAAGAAATGGTTTCTTCCTTGAATTTGGATAAATTTTGAAAAGGTACCAGAGTCTACTCTTGGAATTTAGCTCTATTTTATATAATAGTGATTTTATTATAGAAAAGGGCCTAAACAAATGAGGTGAAAAGCAGAGTAAGTGAAGAAGAGTGAAAGAGAAGATTTTCTCTTAGAGTTGTTAGAGGAGAGAGGAAGTAAGAGATTTCTTCTTCATTACATTTCTAAGAGAGAATTGAGTGATATTGTATGGAGAGAATGTGATTCAAAAGAACTTTAAAGGATTTTCTTGGGGATGAGATTGAGATAAGTAGTTTGTACTTTACTTGTTTTACTTATTCGTATTATTTTAAAAAAATTTTTATATATAAATTCATGTTTTGTTGTATTTTTCTCATGAGATCTGAGTAGTTTTCTTTCTCTTTCTCCCTACAATATGAAATAATCATGTGAAGAATTGAAATTGTTTAGAAGTGCTTTAACATCTTTATTGTGATGATTCAAACTTTGAACTTCATTTACTTAATCAATCTGGCCAATTTTTAAGTTAAATTTTTTTGTGAAACATAATAATCTGAAAGGGTATGCTTTCCTCAACTAAGAAAGATTCACATCTAATCTTCTGGATGAGAATTTAGTTCTTGTAGTTAAGTACAATAAAATAGAAAAATTAGTTTTGATGGACGTAAATTGGTGATTCCAGAGTGTCAGTCTAGAACCTCCAACTTTATTCAAAGTTTAAGAACCTAAGGCTAGATGTTAACTTCCAGGCAGGGGGATAGTGAGAACCCTAGAGAGAGAGCTAGTATCTTTACAGCCTAACCAAGGATTTAGGAATTGTACTCTTGATTATCCTCTGTTCTTAAACATATTTAATAGGGTAAAGAAAATGTATGCTCTTATTTGATTCAATGTAATTTATATCAATTCAAATTATTCATTGATTATAATCTCTTTGTAAGGTGAAGGACACTTTCTAAAATTTGATCTCTTCTTCATAAAACTTAATTTACTGAACTTAAAATTTTCTTTGCATTTGGAGGTAAGAGTAGTAGATTTAGTTAAATAGTTTAAAAACACAAATTTTGAGCTTCATTCTTAGTTAAGTTTTTTTTCAGTTTAATTAGAGTTTCTTTGAGTTAATATCATAAGAATTAAAACATTTATGTGGAATCGATAATTAGAGCTCCATTAGAGCCTTATAATGCTTGAGCAATACGTATACCTATGTTAGTATCCTAGTGAATATTTGAGATCGATAAATAATAAATTAAATGGCTAGGAGTGGCAACTATAAATATTTAAGGAGATGTTAATTATCCTTAATTATATTATTGTTATTATCGGCACTATTTTTTGTGTGGGTTTGCCCATAAGAAGCTGTCGGTCATCGGAATTGAAATCCCATTGCCCACTTCGGAAGGACGTTTTTAAAAATNATATATATATATATAACCCTCTTAAAAAAATAGATAAGAAAAATAAACAATGATAAATATGGGTTGCCTCTCACAAAGCGCTTGGTTTAATGTCATCAACCCGACATTCTCAGTCTTTACTCTTGGTGACCCAACATTAAAATCTCTTTAAAAACTATCCTTTGACCATCAAAATATGGTTTCAGTCTATGCCCGTTCACTTTAAATTTCTTTCCTGTCTTGGATCTTTAATATTAACAGCTTCATATGGATAAACTTTTATAATTTTGAATGGTCTTATCCACCTAGACTTCAATTTTTGAGGAAATAATTTTAATCTTGTATTGTATAATAAAAATTATTGTCCAGGCTCAAATTCTTTTTTTATTCTCTTTCGATCATGTCATTCCTTCATTTTCTCCTTATATATACTAGCATTATAATAAGATTCATTTCTAATTTCTTCAAACTAATTCAATTGCAGTAATCTTTTCTCACTAGCATCTTTTTAATTGAAATTAAACTCCTTAATATCTCAATAAGCTTTATGCTCCAATTCTACAAGTAAGTGACAAGTCTTCCAAAAAATTAATCTATACGGAGACATTCCTATAGGTGTCTTATAAGTTGTCCTGTAAGCCCATATTGTAGTATATAATCTATCAGACCAATCCAAATTATTAGGATTCATAGTTTTCTCCAAAATTCTTTTGATTTCTTGATTAGATGCTTCTATTGTACCATTAGGCTGAGGATGATAAGAAGTCGCAATCTTATTCATAATATTTTACTTTTTCACAAACTTAGCAATTCTTGCATTCCAATAATAAGATCCTTCATCAGGAATGATTATTCTCAGCATTCCATATCTTGTAAAAATATTTTTAATTAAAAATTTGAAAACACTCTGAGCATCACATCAAGGTAAGGAGATTGCTTCAGTCCATTTTGACACATAGTCCACTGCAATCAATATATATACATTTCCAAATGAAGGTACAAATGATCCTATAAAATTGAATCCCCATGCATAAAATAGTTCAACTTCCAAATTAAAATTTAGAAGCATTTCATCTCTTTTTGAAATATTACCTACTCTTTAACACCGATCACAGGTTTTAATATATATATATATATATATATATATAGTAACATCTTATATATAGTAACATCTTTAAATAGACTAGGCCAGTAAAATCTAGATTATAAAATTTTGTGAACGGTTCTATCTTTCCCAAAATGACCTTCAAATTCAGAATCATGACATTTTTAGATAATTTCTTGAATTTTTTTATGAGGCACACATCTTACATAACTAAATCTTTGCATTATTTTTACAAATATGGGTTATCCCAAAAGAAAAATTTTGCATCATGAATGAATTTTTTTCTTATTGTTTTGTCAGTTCATATGGTAAAATACCACTAATAATATAGTTTACAATATCAGCTTACCATGGTATTTCCCATCCTTTAACAGCATAAAGTTGTTCATAAGGAAAAGTTTCAATAATTTCTTTTTCAAAATCAAGTGTTTCTTCATGTTCCAACCTAGATAGATGATCACCAATTTAATTATCAGTTCCATTCCTATCGACTACCACAAAATCAAATTTTGCATCAGAAGTACTCATCTAATTAATCTTGGTTTTGCATCCTTCTTTTGCATCAGATATTTAATAGTCGAGTGGTTAATATGCACAACACATTTAGCTGCAATTAATTATCACATAAACTTACCAAAGGCACAAATAATGGCTAATAACTCTCTTTCAGTAGTCCTGTAATTAATTTAAGCATCATTAAGAGTCTTACTAGCATAGTATATAACTTTAAATTTTTTTTCATTAGTTTGCTCTAAAACAACGTTAATTGCATATCACTTGTATCACACATTAGTTCAAAAGGTTTATCCCAATCAAGTGAAACAATTATAGGAGCAGTGATCAATTTTTTTTTCAATATTTCAATGGCTTTAAGACACTCTTGGTCGAAATCAAATTTTGTATCATCTTCCAGAAGTTGGCATAAAGGTTTCGTAATTTTTGAAAAATCTTTAATATATCACTTATAAATTCCAGCATGCCCTAAAAACTCCTAACTCCTTTTACAAAAGTAGGTGGTGTTAGGTTTCATATAATCTATATTTTTGGAGGATCTACTTCCATGTCATTTTCTGAAATTTTATACCCAAGTACAATTCCTTCTGCAACCATGATTTGAAATTTTTCCCAGTTTAATACTAGATTCATCTTTTCACATTTTTCTAGAACTTTCTCTAAATGATTTAGAAATGTTTCAAATGAAATTCTGAACATAGAAAAATTTTCCATAAAGACCTCAATCTGTTTTTCAATTAAATCACTGAAAGTTGACATCACACACCTTTGAAATGTTGTAGGTTCTTTACATAATCAAAGGGCATTCACTGAGAAGCAAAAGTTCCGTAAGTATTAGTAAACATTGTTTTCTCTTGATCCTCTAGAGTAATAGGTATTTAATGATAACCGGTATAACATTCTAGAAAACAAAAATATATGTGCCTAGGCAATCTATCTAACATCTGGTCAAAAAAGAGTTAAAGAAAGTGATCCTTTCTGGTTGCTGAATAATTTTTTTTTATAATCTATACAGATTTCTCATCTAATGACTTATCTTGTTTGTATTAATTCATTATTCATTTGTAAATGTATATATACTAATTTTCATCTAATATATACTTGATACGGTAATGACCTGGATACAGTTCCTTCATAATTTTTCATCATCAATGAATTCATAATTTTTGAAACTCCAACTCCAATTCTTCATTACCCAATTCCATAGATTTCGGGATAGGCATGGTTGTCGGCACTATTAATGCGGTTTCAATATAAATTTTCATCATCAATGAATTCATTTCAGGAGGTTTCTCAATTGAAAATAATGCAGTTTCAATATAGATGTCTGCACTATTTTTGGTGTGGCGTTTGCCCGTAAGAAGTCGTCGGTCATCGAAATTGAAATCCCGTTGCTTGCTTCGGAAGGAAGTTTTTAAAAAATTTTAGTTTTGAAAAAGATGAAGTCAAACTGAACCCATAATTTTCATAGTTTANTTTAGTTTTGAAAAAGATGAAGTCAAATTGACCCCATAATTTTCATAGTTTAGATGAAAGAGCGCTTTACCTCAAATCCTGTATCTATCCTGAAGGATGAACACAACAGTTGAGGGTGAGACTCGATCCAATAAACTAAAGAAATTTATGACATCCGTTTGGTCTGCAAAACCAATGAATTGGCCGACAAGTTCCCCTATTTAATATAAGGAATTAAATAGGGTTTATATTATGCTGAGTTCAGGAAAAGCTTCCTATAAGAGCAAGCCCCTATAGTTAATTACATCATAGATAACTGAAGTT
>JXCR01141726.1:8175-24061 GCA_002079205.1 Phalaenopsis hybrid cultivar | reverse complement strand
CATTTGATTCAGCCATGATCTTTGAGATTAGACACCAAGGTCGTTGTTAGCTTCAAGGGTCCGTCCTATGGTGCATGTGTGTCTCGCTATTAATTTGATAACGATGAAATCTCAGCATTATCTAATGATTTGCTAAGTCTTTTCTTTCAAATTTTATATATTTTAGCTACCCAAATTATGAAGTATGAATTTACTAGTCGTTGTAGTTTTGGCTACATAACAAGCTCAAGAAATTAATATAAGTAAATTAAGGAAGGGAATTTAAAGATATAAAAGGTAATAATAGGTTATTGTGTGCTATACTCATATTTAGTGTGCTCGATTCATTTTGATATATTGGAATGTCTCAATGATGTGATTATATGATTAAAATTGATTGGTTATTTATATATATTTGTAAATTTCTAATTAATAATATTAATTATGACCTAAATTATAAAATTTAATAATAAAAAAATAAAAATTTTGCTTTATCTTAGAATTAATTGCTAGTTTTAATAAAATAAATAAATAAATGAGCTTACATTGCATAATTAAAAAAACAAAATATTATGACAATTTTTTATTTAATTAATGATGTTTAATCAATGAAAAGAAACCAATTGCACGCAGCTCATTGCCATTTAAATTGGGTTAAATTACTATCATACCATTGCTCGTAGCGATGAAATTTTTGTGCTTTTTTTTATTATTATTATTGGTTTAACGTGCAATTTAAATACTCATGTACTACTCAAATATTTAAATACTTAAAAAAGCAATTGCTAATATTTTGTTACTATAAAAAAGCAATTGCTAAAAATTTAAAAAAGCAATTGCTAATATTTAAATATTTATGTACCACTCAAATATTTAACATCACATAAAAATATATTATTATTTTTTAAAAATAAAATACATATTTTATGAGAAAATTTATAATAAATATTAAAAATGTAAATGTATATAAAGAATCTCTCTCTCTCACACCCACGCACACTGCCTTCCGTCTCTGTCTCTGATTGCACAGTCCCAACGCAGCTGAACACCGACGAGATTCCTGGGAACAAATAAAGGTGAAAGGGAGGAGGAGCGAGAGGGAAGCAAGAATCCAAGCTTTTAGTCTGCAAAACCGAGGAAGCGACGTGGTCCTTACGTCTCCAATCCCCCAACTGCGTCTGGTAAAACTCCAGCCAACCTAACCCTAAAACCCCACCTCACTTGCGCCACTTTCCAATGCTCCATCCCGGCGGCAACCGCCGCTCCACTGCTTCTTCCGGCTGGAGGAGCTCTGGTTTCCGTGCCGCGTGGTGCTGCTCCTTCGCAGCCCCCCACAGCCCGGATTGCCGCCCTTTGCCTCGCAATCCTTGTAAGCAGCCTGACGCGGCAAATTTGTCGGCTCCTAAGTTCATTTCCACTGCTAACTCCTTACATAGTTCTCCTTCCCCGAGCAGCAAGCTTGGCCGAGGCATCATTGACCCCCGCCGGATTCTCTCCCCCGGACGGGTATCTCCCATCGATTCCGATGTCCCGCTTGTCCCCCTTCCTGAAAGGGCCGGTTCCTTTGTAGCCATCGAAGAGCAGGAGATCCCATATCCGCTGCCGTCCGGAGGAGATTTTCCATGCCCCTCGATGCAGGCGGATTCTGGTGTGTGCGACCAGGAGAAGGGCTTGGATTTGAAGCTCAAATTGACTGGCAGGAACGGCAGGCGGCTGGTGATGGAGATGGATTCAGGGGTTCTCTGCGCTAGTAGCTCGTATTTTGCAACTACGGTTTTGAAATCCCGCCCGAAGGTGTCCGATACTCTCAATGATTGTTGGGAGATCGAGATCGAAGGAGTGGAGGATTTGGACGTTTTCAGGGAGACAATCGAAATGATGTACGATAGGGACGAGATGAATTGGCTCATGAAAGCGGGCGTGTCACGAGTAATCGATGTGCTCGAGGTGAGAATCCTCCTTCTTCTTGTTATATATATATATATATCTATATCTATAGGGTTTAGCCGTTTAGGGGATAGTGCGATGAGGATCCAAATTGTAAAAAGATAGAATTTGATTTTCAGTAGTTCAAAATTAGTTTCTACCCAATATTGTATATATGATATGACTATGCGCATGACTGATAACAATATTGGAGGTGTATCTCAATTTTGCGAGAAATTATTAGATGCGGACAACGGAGGGGGATGTATGGAGTATTGGAATACTCATGTACTCAGTTTTGTGCTCCAATTTTTAGACAAGCAGCGACTGCACATTCTGTGCTCCCCGCTTACCTAAACAAATTGAAGTACACACCTCTGTGCTTATGGAGAAAATTTGTGTACGTAAGACGTACGCTACGTCAGGGAGGTTATTCAGAGGGTATTGGGGGGTTATATCCGCGTTATACCCCCTGTAACATACTTGTACCTTCTAGTAAGCTCCACGCATCTGTTTTCATATATTTGTAGGTTACAGGGGGGTATAACGCGGATATAATCTCTCAATACCCTTTGAATAATCTCTCTGACACACGCAGCGCTGCGTACGTAAGACGTACGCAAAATTTTCTCGTACTTAGGGCACCGCTATACTCCTGTAATCCGCATATGCAGGTACGTCCGTTTTTTTCACGAGAAAATATTTCGTCTGTTATTAGAACATGTCATGGATCGCACACGTGCGTCTGATGCCATGACGCGATCCATGCTGTCAATTGCATGCCTGATTTACCCAACATAATATTTTCTTGTTTTTCACACCTAATAAATCTCCCAATTTTATTTTGTAGAATATGTTTGGCTTGCCAGTATTAGAAAGGGTTTATAGAATGGTAAGGTATGGGCGGAAAGATTGCTTGACTGGTTGATTGATTGGTTTTTGTTCCTTCCCCCTTTACATTTTGTTATATTGTATGACATTTATGAAAAACTATGCATCTCATTGAACACAATAGAATTTGTTCAAAAAAATGAATGAACTAGTGGCAAAATAGCGTTAACATCTCATATATCACCTAAGAAGATTGGATGGAGGAGAATCAACAGTGACCGCTAATAGTTGGCATGATGGTGATGATGATGATGATGATGTTTTGTTTACACTGAACATCAGAAAACACTTTTTAAAATTTTCTTTGTTGTCATAAAGGATGATTGAAATATTGAACTAGCTGCATAAAGGAATATTTGTAGGCATTGAGCATTCGGATTTACTTTGCAATGTTGCATTGCTTGCTATTCCGTGCCCTTTATTATTAAGTTGGTGACAACATTCAGGTACACATTATTAAGACTATTGACGGTTCCTGTTAGAAATTGCTGATAGATGAAGCACTATCCCTTATTCTGTACATGGGAAATATTTTGTTATGACAATGTATTATAAATTTCCTTATGGTTTTGTAATAACATGAAAATTTTCAACAATTGCAAGATATACCCACGCTTGTTGTTGGTTCTCATTAATGTGATTGTAGCATGCGTGTGATCCTTGTTTTGTTTGTTTTTGTGGAACTATGAGACATCCTTACGAACATGAAGGGATGATTTGTCATTTTCCTTGAGGCCCTTTCTTCAATTTTGAATTTAGCTAAACTATTTTAGCTTCTTTCAACTTCAAAAAAATTTGATATGCTAGACCACATAAAATGTAAATGAACTGACAAGTTTCATGATGATTGAACCGTGAAAGGTGGTTAAATCGGTGGATTCAACGTGAAAGTTGATTTTTTCTTTTAAAAGAGGTGTGATTGTATATATTTTTCATGCCTTGTGAGTCATTGTCATCTATCATTGGTCTTATACCAACTCAATGTAAGGATTTATAACATTTCAAGGAGAGATCAATTTTAGTGACTATTCTGCTGCTATTGCATTGCTTATTTCTCATGCATGATGACCGATTTCAATTCTACTTCTTATGCCTACCTTTTCTTCCAAAACTAAATCCAATTGGCGCAAACTTATTATGCAACTGCTACAGCATACCTCAGCATATTCAAAGCCTCAATTGCAGCATGATGTGGAATATTTTTATTCTTTTAAGAAGGATTTTTTAGTTATAGAAATCGGTTCAAATCTAATTCGTGAGCAAATTATTTAGCAGGGAACTGTCCTGCTATCCTTACCCTGCAGTGAATTTCCTTGCATCCCTGACTTGCTTTTAAAAAAGCTTTTTTTTTTTTTCCTTTGGTCATAGTGGAACTACTTTGCACTAGAATCTTGTGTGTCTATCCTTCAACGGCCTTTGAGCTGTAATACATTGCATCTAATTCTAAGCTACTTTATTCTTAAAGTTCTTGATTGATTTATACTAAAAATTTTGTTATTGATGCCAAGGCATTTGTTTCTCCATGGTTTTACCTTTTACCTTATGTCTGCTTTCCAATTGTCTTTTTCTAGAACAGTGTTATGTCAGTACAGTATTGCTGTATAACTGCAGGAAGATTAAGGGGAGACAACCTATTAATATTGATAAATATGATACATTGGACCGGATCAAATTCATGGGATGATTTATATGCTTATTTCATCCGCTATGTATTGCAGTTTGTTCGTGGAAGTGAAACTGTTAAGTTTGTCATAATAAAGGGTTGTTTGGCTGCAAGTAGGATTTAACGTTAATAGGATTTAGTAAATCCCTAAATCTGTAAAACCCCCCCTTTGGTGGATTTAATAAATCGAGATTTTGACTGAATTGAAGGCAAAATTGGAATCACTAAATCTGAAAATTCTTAAATCCATGGAACTCCTTCATTTTATCATTTGGCTGGATTTAGTAAATCCATTACCAAATCCTTAAATCCATTACCAAATCCTACTGAATTCCTTCTACCAACAGCCCCTAAGTGCCTTTTGTGAAACTTAATGTTCATTAGAGATAGAGCTGTTATTTTAGCTACCACTGATTCATGATTGCTGAAATGTACAAATTCAGCACACTTTTTTGAAAAGTATGGGATTTGAGTCATTTCTAAAAGGGAAATTTTACTCGTATGTCACTCTAAATATATGATTCTATGATTTTTACTCATAGAATTAGATGGGGACGCCCAGAAGATACAAATAAAATTATTTTATGATTAAACTTCAAGATTTCAAGATTTTGGATGTTCATAAAGAAATAAATTTATGAGTGATAAAGTAATAAACATTATTAAAACAAGTAGCAAAGGATGTACTTGGAGAATCAAAAGAAAAATTTTCTGAGTAAAAATAATCTGTACTGGAATAATAATGTGTAAGAAAAGATAAAATATAAGAAGTTATGTTATAAAAATTGGTTTAAATATAAAAGCTTAGACAACCGAAAAAAATGTAAATGACCCATAGGGAGTCTAAGAGAATAATCAGTGATGCTAAAAGTTCTATTTTTAGTGATCTTTATAATAGATTAGACATTAAAGATGGTGAAAATTATATATATAAACTAGCCAAACAGAGAAAAAAAAAGTAAAAATTTAACTCAAGTAAAGTGTATTGAAGATGAAAATCAGTGTTTTTTAAAAAAGATATTCAACATAGGTGGGTAAATTATTTTGATTTTTTAATGAAGTTTTTAAAAATATGATCGACATTAGTGATCTTAATATCATTAATAGTAATAAAATATTTAAAATATTTCATTTTTACAATTGCATTAGTGAAAAAAAATTGAGGAAGCTTTAAAGAAAGCAAATAGTGGAAAGTCTGTAGGACCCGATGATATCTCAATTGAAGTGTGAAGATACATAGGAGATTTAGGAGTTTCTTGGCTTACTAAACTTTTTAATATTATTTTAAAAACTAAGAAGATGTCTGAGAAGTGGATGAAGAGTATTTTTGTCCCCATTTTTAAGAATAAAGAGGATGCAAAAGAGTGTGCAAATTATAGAAGAATTAAGTTGATGTGTAATACTTTAATATTATGGGAGAGGGTAATTGAACATAGGTTAAGACGTATTAAAAAGATTTCTCATAATCAATTTTGATTGATGTCAGGCAGGTCTACTGTGGAAGCTATACATTTATTGAGAGGTTTGATGGAAAAGTTCAGAGAGAATAAAGATGATTTACATATGATTTTTATTGATTTAGAAAAAGTTTACGATAAGGTTTCAAGTGATATCTTTTGGAGAGTTCTAGAGAAGAAATGTCTTGATATTATTTATATTCAAGTCATTAAAGATATGTTTGCTACAGTTGTTACTTATGTTCGAACAGAAGGAAGATTGACCAAATATTTTCCTATTTCAGTTGTACTACATCAGGAATCGGCTTTAAACACATCTTTTTGCATTAGTTGTGGATGCTCATACTGGATATTTACAGGAGGATGTACCTTGTTGTATGTTTTTCACTGATGATATCCTCTCGTGGATAAGACTAGAGAAAAGGCACAGGAAAAACTTGAATTATGGAGATTTATATTGGATTCTAAAGGCCTTCGTTTGAGTAGAACTAAAACTGAATACTTGGAATGTAATTTTAGTAATAGTAGTTTTAGTGACAGAGTTGTAACTATGGATGATAAAATTATTAAAAGGTGTGAACGCATTAGATATCTTGGGTCTATTGTTCAAAATGATGGTGATATAGATAGGGATGTTATTAGTAGAATTCATGTTGGTTGGTTGAAGTGGAGGAATGTTTCAGACCTATTGTGTGATAGAAAAGCATCGCTTAGACTGAAAGGAAAATTTTATAAGATAGTGGTGAGACATGCAATGTTCTATGGCGATGAATGTTGGCCTTTAAAAGAGAAGCATAAACTAAGTGTTGTTGGGATGAAAATGCTTGAATGAATGTGGGCCTTTAAAAGAGAAGCATAATAATAAGTTAAGTGTTGCCGAGATGAGATGATTAGGTGGGATGGCTTTACACTTAGAGACAAAATGCAAAATGAATATATCCGTGATAGGGTTGGTGTAGCTTCAGTGGCAAACAAAATTAAAGAGAGTCGCCTTAGATGGTTTGGTTACTTTAAACGTCAACTATTTGATGATCCAGTTAGGAGAGTAGATGTTTTAGATTCAACTTATGTTAAGAAAGACCGAGGTAGACCTAGAAAAACTAGGGCATATTGTATAAAAAATGATCTTAATTTATTAGAATTAAATGAAAATATGACACTCAATAGGCGCAATGGAAAAAAAGGATTCATGTAGCTCTCCTCACTTGGTGAGATAAAGGTTTGTTGTTGTTGTACTGCGCTAAATTGTAAGCTTAATGAAATGTCATCCTAACCTATAACTTATTTTAGTATGTAGATCAACTTTAATTACAATAATTTAGCATTGGAATCGATAACTAACCCCCAGCTTTAGCCCCTTGACATGAACTCGGGGATGCCAAACAAAATTAACTGGGCCTTGTCAATTCTGGAATTAGGATTAGTTTCAAGCCTGAATACTTAAGTTGACCTACCCAAACCAGTTCTATTTTACGAATGCATTGAGTATGATGTTTGATAATTCGACCGTATCCTTCTCAAAATGAAGTTGATGGTGGTTAGATTTCGAGAAAATTAGCATGCCATTCTCTAGTCTTAGAGTTTGTAAGATGGGATGGTATACTCTTAAGATTTAGCATCTGGGAGCTGGCAGATTCATATGTTAGTGACGGTAAACCAGCAAAATCCTCTTAATAAATCTTCTTAATCAAATGAATTGCAACTGATATATTTTGGGTCTTTCGAGTTAAGCTGAGAAAAAGGTGCCTTTTGGCCTTAATTTGTTCGAGAAGAGGAAAAATCACTATATTAAAATATGTACGACTTTGGTTTTCAGTCATGTCTGCCCATATTATATCTGGACTTGCCTGTCGCAGTACTTGATAGGAGAAATTGCGTCATGTTTAGTTGATTTGTGGGCTTGTTCTTGGTTGGTAGTTTATAATTTGGGCTACATATTTTGATTTTTATGCTGGTGGTTGAACATCATCTCTGCTTTATGTGATGATTCCTGCAGCCACCTTCTTTTTATGCATGCAATAGGGAAAATAAATGACCTCTGAATGTAACATTTTTTTCTGAAATTTTATTGATTAGAAGCGAATTGAGGTTCATGACTCGTATCTGCTTTTCACTGGTATTCTTTTTTTCATTTTTCTTTGCAATAGCCACATGCTCTTTAAATATGATGAAGCTATCCAAGAGAGATTAAAGCCTTCTTAAAAGTGCTTGAATAATTTATCTTTCCTATTAGTTGTTCTGTATTTTGTATCCTAAGCTTGAAAGCCTTGCTGTAGGTGNTGGGACTAAACTTTTAAGCAACTCAATTCCAATTGGGAGAAACTGCATTTTGGGCAGATGCCCATAGGCTTAGTCCGAATCAGATGAATAAGGATTTTCCGCTTGTATTTTGGGTTAGACATTAGCCTTGGTGGCTCGGATGCTTGTGACTGCTCTTTAGGCTGACTACATTGTACAAGTAACTTTGGATGACTCGCTTATGAGATTATTCATATAATTTCGCAGCTTTCATCTTATGGCTAACTAATATTTCTTTTGTTGATGAACTCATCTAGAATTTAACCTATTTTGATATGTGAATTAGGATGTCTTTTAATTAGTTTGTTGATTAGCCTGTCTATTTGAGAATGCCATAAAATATTTTTAAAGTTACAATCATGATGAATTGTTATGTAGATTATGATTGATTTCATTTATTTTATAGATTGTCAACACATTGATTATTTTAAGTTAATATTTTAAGTTAGCATTTTTAGATGAAATTTTCAAGGCAACCATTGGAGCAAATCTTGGAGATTGGGACATGAGAAAGAAGATGACATTACATGCATTATGTGCAAGCTGATTCCTAATTTTTTTTTCCCCCTTTCTTTCTAATGTTTGTCATAAATATGCTCATGTTTTTGCTTCTTAAAATTTGTCTTTTTGGGGTTTGTTGTAGCCATGTTGTATTGAGTTAAATTTGGTATTTTTGTAAACAAATTGGTGTCATTTGTGTTCATATATTATTTCATATTTTATTCTAAGCTTGATAGCTATATTAATTATTTGGTCATCATTTGATAAATTAGCTTTAAAGAATATTATTTGAAAAACTAAAAAGATGCTTAATAAGTAGACAAAGAGTTCATTGATATTTGAACATCTCAAATCTTATTTTGACTTTTACACATAAAATAATTTTATTTGTGTCATTTAAGTGTTACATCTAATTTTATGATAATATTTTATTATATTTTTTTTTTCCAAAGTCTTCGTTTTAAAATTTAAAACTAATAATTGATTTTGGGTATTTAAATTTTTAGTTGGAATGACCTTACAATCTTTGTTTTTAATGATCCATTTTTCTTCTAAGAAATAACCCATTTGTGTTTTATTTCATTTATTATTACAAGTAATAATATGCTCGCCTCTTTTCTTAAATATAATCATAAGCTAAAAAAAATTTTATTATAACTATCATATTTATTAGTCACTCTCAAATCATGGATACTATAAATAGTGCTAAAATTATCTATCATTCTACTAACATGTCTATTTAAACTTCCTCTAAGCAAATTTCTTTCTTCAAGAGGTATTATTTATATCAATTCTTCTATCATTACATTTTTTTTTTAACATATATTTAAACCTTCTTTGGAAGCATAACCACTTATCATATTAAGAATATTAGTATCAACAAATTTATTAGGCTATAATTCTATCTTCAATTTTATAAGTTTCACTATTATTTTTTTAAAATATTTTCTATAATTACACCTAGAACATTTTTAGTATGACTTCTGCCTAAATATCAAATTTTAAAACCAACACTATCAATTTTCTTCTGTCTTTTTCCCAACTCATTTAATTTCTTGAATGTATAAGATATTTATCTTCATAAGAACCCCAATATCTACTATTTCTATTAATTTAACTGTGAGAGTACAAATGTTCTAATTTTCTCTCTAAGTGTTAGTTTTATGAACTAATTTATTTGCCCATATCTATTCACAATGTATAAATTCTTGCTTATTTAACACTACAACCAAATACCAGTGTAGCGCCACTTACACATTTTTTACTTATTTGAGGTCATACAATGTGACACATTCACGAAACACACTAGTACTAACACAATGTTTTAAATGATTAATATCATAATTTTTTTTATATACCTCATTCTACCTAGACAACATCATATGTTTCTAGGTGGTTTTTTCTTTAGCTTAAAACCCGCTGAGTTAACATGGATGATGGAATGCATTGATTGTTGATAAGGAGTTCCTGGTCATGATGGGTCGACTACTTCTATACTTAATTAGATTTAAAGTTTGGTAACCAGGAATGTTAAATCCAATAAATTTTTACTGGGTTATGTCCACCCACTTAGAATTCCTTACCTATCCTACCAATAATTTTTAGCCATCTATTTGTTTCCTTGATGCCATCTAGTAAGCTCTTATTCATTGATTGGCCGCCATATATAAAGATACAATAATTCAGTCTTGATCTCTTGGCATGGTATGGCTTTGGGACATGAGGTACCCTCTTTGAGATGATTAATCTACTTTTGATGAATCCATAATGAATGATAAAAGATAAAAACTTTTTATTTAATTGAGAGTTTTTTTAGGTATTCTCTAAGATGTAATTATAAAAAGAGAATAAATTCCCTTGGGAACTCTATTATATATCTTAAAATTTTAATTCTTTGGTCATGGGTAAATTTTCTTTTAGAGTGGTAAGGAAAAAGTATTTTAAAGCTTTTATTTAGACTTTTACTCCCAAACCACATCACAAAGATTACCATATGGATACCCATCCACCATCCTTCTTATTATATTAATATTTTCTTTCTTTCTTTCTTTTTTTTTTTTTACCTTCCTCACTCTTCCTTTGATTATCATGATGAAGGAGGTTTTGTGAGAGGTAAATAGAACATCATATATGTGTAAAGAAACTAAGAAGTTGGGTTCTGTTCATCTTTGGATTGTGATTGATGGCGCTGAATAAGTATTTTAAAGGTTTTCTAGACTTTTACGCCCAAACCACAACAAAAAGATTAGCATACCCATCCACCATCCTTCTTATTATATTCATTTTTTTTTCTATTTTTTCTATCTACCTCACTCTTTCTTTGATTATCATGATGAAGGAGGTTATTGTGAGATGTAAAAAGAACATCATAAGAATATAATAGAAATGAATCTCCAACAACCCTAGTATGTGTAAAGAAGCTACGAAGTTGGGTTCTATTCACCTTCAGATTGTGATTGATGATCTTGTAGTTACCACAAAAATATAAGTAGAAATAATAAAATTATTGCAATTTGTCAAAATAAAAAAGATTAGAAGCTTTTGATTTATGTTCTCTATAATTTTAATCATTTTATGTTTATGAGGAGATTCATTAATAAAATATGGGTTGAAGAGGGTATAGATTAACTTCAATATTGTGCCAAAATTAAAACTAGCAGTGAGTATCGAATATTCTAAATCTCTTAAAATTGTATAAAGCATTAAAATTTTCATAAGAATAAAATAGAAATAAAAATTGTAAACTGTAGAGTTGAGAAAATTTCTAAGTATTTTAAGGACAAGAAAGATGTGCAAGTTACTCTATGGCTCTAAATAAAATCTTTTTCAAGAGGGAAATTTCTCTTATAATGGTTGTTGGATAGGGAAAACAAACTAGATGAAAATTAGAAACAACTAAAGTTCACTCTAAGACTTGTAAATAGACTGATGTTATTAAAAGTGAATTATTAAGTACAAATTTACAATTAAGAGTTTAAAAACTAAGTGTTAGGGTGTTGGTTCTTTTACATGGACTCATCTCATAGCTTTAAGATTAATTCCAAGTACCACTTTATATAATATATTTATTTGAAATTATCGTGTACCAAAGATTCATCCTATGCGTGAATAAAAAAAAATATAAGAAAAGACGCTAGAGATTTAACGTGAAAACGCCAAAAGGGGGAATAATCATAGGGCCTAGCTCAATTAGAATTATCCACCATGCATCCAAAGTTACAAAAATTCACTTTGCTCTCTAAATGAAGAAAATGCAGTTGCATAATTTCGGTTGAGTTGCAAAGACCAAAGAATAATAAATTAATAACTATGGAATAGTAGTTGGGCTTCAGCCTAATAGTCCGCGATTGTTGGTGGTTATCAAAGCCAAACTTTCTTCAAGAGCATTAACAATTCTTAGGGCCTGTTTGGCGCAGCTGTAGATTCTCAGCTTTTTAGCTGCAGCTGCGCTGCCCCTGGAAGCAGCTGTAGGGAAGCAGCTGTGGGGAAGTTGACTGTCTGTTTGGTGCAGCTGTGTGAAAAGTGTTGTGAGCCAGCTGTTAATGTAAAAATGACCAATCTGCCCCTGTCTGTTAAACTGTTTAAAATATTTCGATTTATTTGTATAAATATGGGCTTAATATACATAAAGTTTATAAAAAATATTGTTTTTTACTTAATTAAATAAAATAAGTGGTTTTCAACATTCATTTTATACATTTAAAAAAAATGTAATTTTGAGTACAAATAGGTTTAAAATTTTTCTTCATCTATATATCAAAGTATATGAATATTAATCCATCTATACAAATACAAATTTACAAACATATTTTATAAGCATAAAATGTAAAATGCATATATGCACCTTAAGCCACTAAGAAGTTGTTCTTTCTTACATAAAAACGTAGGAACTCATACCGTTTCTTACATCCAAAATAGCACAGAGTACAGAAATGCCACTCAACCACTGGCTAGGAGAATCAGAATGAAAAAAAAACTGTAAAAATACGACCACGACGAGTAGCATAATGGTAGTGTTATTTCGAACAATGACACGTTGTAGCTCCCGTGTCTGCCCCTCGTCGTCTGGAACTCGCAAATCACTACCACCGTCATCCTCTGCATCAGAGAAACTGTCCGCCCATCGGAAAAATCTGCATTGATCGGCAATGCTTCGGGGGCATGTATAAAACTTCCGACCGTAGCTATGTGCCTGCCGTGAGGTCAAAAGTGTGGTTTGCAGGCCACAATGACAAAGCACTCGTCGGGGGGTAGCAGACATCCTGGAAGTCATTTTTTCCTGAAAAACAATGCAGTATAAAACATAATTATTACCATATTAGGTAATGAAAAAGGCTATCATCAAAATTGAAATATATAAACCGAAATAAAAAACGCAAACCCCTTCACAAATTGTGTTTACAGCAGATCTGAATCGAAGTAATCAGTCTCCAACTAATGAGGCAGTAATCTCCTCACGAAGGGCTTTCATTTCACTCGCACCTTCTCCATCTTTCGTGCAAATTGAAGCATTGTCGTTCTCCTCTGTTGGTAGAGATTGACCAATGTTGTATTCATAGGCTTCGACAGGTACTTCGTCATCATTAACCTCAACACGCTCGAAGTCAACATCAGCTCGAGTTGGATGCCGTCGAATATAGTTAGTGAGGGCCATAGTGGCTAACACTACCTGCACCTGTTTTGGAAATGGATAAGGTGGCATATCTCGTAGTATTACCCATTTCTTCTTCCAAACTCCAAAAGTCCTCTCAATAACGCCTCGTAAGGATGAATGTCTTCTATTAAAGACCTCTTTTCTGTTTCTCGTACGATTGCTGGCTCTCTGAAAATCTGGAAGATGATACCTTGTGTCCGGATAGGGTTTAAGGTACCCCCTCTGCATTGGGTAGCCAGCATCGACCAAATAGTACTTCCCTGAAAAATTAAAAACTTTAGGGGAGCACACAAAAAATAAATCTACTTGTATTAGTAAGGTACTAACCCTGTGGTGGGTGAGGAAAATTGTACTCCGGATTTCTCGTTGCAATTTTGAAGATTCTACTATCATGTGCGCTGCCCTCCCATCCAGCCATTGCAAATGTGAAACACATGTTGAAATCACAAACGGCCATGATATTTTGCGTTGTGCTCCCGGAACGGCCGATAAATGCAACTTTCTCGTTTTCCGGTACCCTGGCATGAACATGCGTTCCATCGATTGCGCCGATGCAACCCTTCACAAATAAAGTTAAATCATTTCAATATGCAACACATTAATATTGATTTAAATTATGAATGTGTACCTTGAAATGTGGCATGTATCGGGCATCGTTGCGAATCTGTGCTGGCGTTCTGGCAAACGTTGGATCTTCGGGTTTTATTATAGCTTGCGCTAAACTGACGAGGGAAGTCAAACCCACTGAGAAGTACCTGCTTATTGTTTCCGATGAGTGTTGGAATCGTTCCATGGCTCCCCGCATTGACTCGTTCTGTGATAAAATGTAAAGTGTTATGCCCAATACTTCACGGTCTGTTGTCCTTGAGGATCCGTGAAGCCCATGAGATGTTCGCAGATCTAATAACAGATCACTGAAAACACGCTGGGACATGCGGAATATGTTTTGAAATCTCGCTGGATGTCCTGAAATCATTTCTCCCATCCATTTGTCTCCAATCTGAGATGATGTGTAACAGGGCTCACGGTCCACATGCGTGTTATAGTAATGCACCAGTATATTTATTGCTGCATTTCGACGTCGACGTCGGACTTCCTCTGGGTCCATGATGGTATGAACTATATTTTACACTTTGAAACACAGTTAAGCTCATAGATGGAATAAGAGAAACAAACATATGAACTTTAATTGGGAAAAAATGACTTAACAATCATTTGGAATGAAATTCAAATCAGTTTGATAAAAAAAAAAAACAACCACAAATGAAAAAGTGTACTAACAGGAATATCATAGATGAAAGAAAGTGCAACACTCTAGTTTCCAAATAATAAACAAAGACAATGTGAACTACTGAGGAACTAAACTTCACAGGTCACGACGGTTATAATAATAGCGTATGTATTCCAATCGTCGCTCTTTGCTCAGTGCTGTGAAGAAGTCTCGGTGGAGGGAATCACGAAAGAGGTCTACTGCAAAGTAGAAAAGATCACGATCCCCTGTAAATTCTGGATCTTCCTCAAGAAGACTAATGACCTCATGAACCGAGGTTTTTTGAACTCTGTGAGGGGCATCGTTAGATGAGTCGACTAGGTATGAGAGCTGCTCCCTCATAGATGCAGGTCCACTCTTTCTCTTACGTTCGTTCCGGGGGCGCTTCGCACGGTTGGTGGATTGAATTTCAGGTGGCTCAACACTGCGGAATTCTGCAGAATCATTTGACAATTCTACGGCCACATTCTCGGGGGTTGTTTCGAAAATTGTTTGACTCGGGGCAGCTGAATATTTCCCTGTAGCGACCACCCCACCAAACATCGTCTGTAACTTGCCCTCCAATTCTGGTTCAATCCCAGCCAATTTGAACTTCTTCGCCGCAGGAACTATCTGCAAAAGACCAGTAGGTGGTTATTAGAAATAAAAATTAGAGCTTCTTAAAATTAAAAAAGAAGAGTCAAGAAAATCTTACCGCAAGCCGTTCTTGCCACCAATCCTCGGACGCATCAATTGTTCTATTCACTGGATCCCATCCTAATCCAGTGGAGCCACGCTTCAAATCATTCCACAGTTTCCAATCTTTCTTAAGCTGGTCCCATTTATTCTTCAGTTGGAGCCTATCATATTCCCTACCTGTTATCTCCTTGAATCTGCTAATGATGTTATCCCAACCTTCCTTATTGAAAAATGTCGTTGGCCTATTTCCCTTATCAATTTCACATATGCATAGGTCACAGAATATTAATTTGGTATCCTTCTCCCAAAGTGCAGGCGTGGCAACTTTTTTGTTTTTATTAGCCATGCTAATAATATCACCAAAACAAAATAACCCACATGATTAATTAATAAATTGGATTTAAACATTGCTAAAGAAATGAAAGCGTACATATAAACAAGTTGCAAGCAATAAACCATACCAGAGATGTAAATAGAAAGGAACGGAAGTATTTACGTGGTTCGGTCAAATGACATACGTCCACGGGAAACGAATGCAATATTTTATTGAAATAGTAACTGAAATTTTT
>JXCR01141725.1:178116-213063 GCA_002079205.1 Phalaenopsis hybrid cultivar | reverse complement strand
TTTTTTTTTTCTTTAGAAAAATATGAAATCAAACTGATCCCATATCTTTCAAAGTTTAAATGAAAGAGCACCACATCATAAGTTATGTATCTATCTAGAAAGATAAGCAGATGGCTTAACGGTGAGGCTCAATCAAATAAACCAACAAATTTATGACATCTGTTTAGTCTCTAAAACCATTTTATTATAAGCTGACAAGTTTTCCTATTTAATATGAAAAATTAAATAAGGTTTATATTAAGTTGGGTTCAGAAAATCTTCCTATAAGGGAAATCCCCTAAAGTTAATTACATCTTAGATAACCAAAGTCACCTAAAAAACTCTCAATAAAAATCAGGGGATATTATCTTCAAGAAATTCAAAGGATAGGATTTTTCAAAGAGATTGCACAAAAGAGGTGTGAAAGGGGAATGACTCAAATTTGGAATGTTTATTATGGAATCCAAAGGAAGAAGAACTAGGGGATGTCACAGATCCTGAGGAGAACGTCGGTGACTTCCCAATCTATCTTATGATTTGGCTTTGATTTCGAGGATGAAATCATTTAAATATTTCACCCCACAAATTTTTATTAATTAGGGCTTACATTCATGTGAAACAATCACACAAACAGCCTAGAAGATTTGAGGGCTTAGGTCGTAATGAATGACAACCGCAGAACCCTAAAACTAGTTAGTGCTTATATTGTATATCAGAGTCATACAAAAGCTTAAAAATAAAGTGAGAATTTATGTCGCGCTAGGTAGAAAACCTCAAAATTCAATGTCTTGGTTATATAATTCTAAGGAATGGATGTGCTGTTGTAAATCCTCACGCTATTGTGGACCCTCGTGCTGTCCACGATGCTAATTTCAAACTCCTCAAAAAAGTAGCAGGTTTAAGTTTAGAAGTCTGAAATTATGAAGATTGAGTATCAGGTTTAGAGGTATAATTTTCTAATTTATCATATTTTGATGTCAAATCAATTGTTTCCTAAGGTTATTTAAATATTATGGTGGCTGGGGGGGTGGGGGGGATGGTGGTTTAAATTGATTAGAGCGACATTGGCTAGAATCTCATAGTTCCCTCATTCTGGTACCACAATTTTCTTTTGAGCTTACTTAGCATAAATAAGTTGTTACACTTATTTAAACCTGGGTGATCTCGTTAAGAACTATGGGTTACCTCCTCCGAGGGACTCTCGTAAATTCAAAAAGACATTTTATGTTTAGTGATATTTCAAAATATTTATGGTTACCTTTGAAAAAAATTAAATTTTAGTTTTTGAAAATGTTGATTAATTTTTGAAAAAATTGTTTTGATTTTGAAGGAAAGTAAAGTACACACCCAAACAGATGTATTATTACAGAAAATTAAAACAAGAATTGTTGGAGGTGTATCTAACAAACCCTGAACTATGACTTATTGAGTCCAGAAAGATCTTATTGGATGATTATAGAACAAAATATAGCAAGTTCAATTTGTCCTTCAAAATATCCAAGAGATTCCACAGTGTTCAGGGAATGACCCCAAATTGTTTGAAAATCTTCTTGAAATATTTAAGTTCATTCTGAACTTATCATATTGTTCCATTAATCATCCCAGGTCAATTTAAAATTACCTCATTACTCGGTGAACTTTGGCAATTTAATCATCCCGAGGACAGGGTAAGTAATTGATTAGTTTATATTTCACTTAAAAGTTATGTAGGTGAATGCCCCTAAGCATAGATCACTATAAAACCCCTTCATAAATCTACTAGGGGATAAATTAGCAAATGTTATAATTTTACTTTATGGGATATGGATCCTAATTAAAAGACGTCAAATCATCATTAATTGTGGACCTAATCATAAGTGGAACGTCATCTCCCTGGTTTAAGCCCATCACTTGGAAATCATTTGATTTTCAGTAACTTACAAATCTTGATGATTTAGCAATTGATAATATCATTCTTATTTTGGAAAAGTGGTAAGTTGGTTTCTACCTCTTATTCATTATGTTTCAATCATCCAAACATATTCATTCGGATTAAAATTAGCCATTTTCCTTTGATTAATCAAAAATATTAATTAGAGTACTAAAATTTAAAATTTCCACTTTACACATGGGGCTCTTCACCTCATAACTCATTAAGCATAATTCAAAAGACTTGCTAATCTATAAAATTTTAAGTACCCTATCCATAGAGTAGTTAAAACATGAGAGGAGAAAACTATGGCTTTCAAATTTTAATTTAATTATTTATTATTTTTAACTCTATAAAATAGGATTTTCCAAATTAATTTGTTTAAACGATCAAAATGAAGTTTTTGGTTCGTGAGAAAACAAAAATCAGAGGTTCCCTTAGGTCAGAGAAACACTTAAGCAAAATTTCATGATTTTATAAATTAAATTTTAATTTAATTTTAGAGTTATTTATTGATTTTTTTGCCACTTAATTAAATGAAAAATATGTTTTAATTAAAAAAAATTATTTTTTATATTTTATTATACCTCTCTAAGTCTAGAGAACTGAGAGAAAAAAAATTTATATTTTTATGATTTTTTTAATTTTTTTATTATAATTATTTTAATAAAAAAAATAAGGGAAATACATTTTAAGCCTTGAGAAATTAATTTTTGAATTAGCAAAATTGGGAAAAATCTCTTAATGAGTCCCAAATGATCACGAAGTCATTAGGAACATTTTGAAATATTTTTTGTATTTTTTAAATTTTTAACTATTTTTAATTATTTTTAATTCAAAATAGAGGCAAAAAATCAAGTATTTTATCAAGAATGACTTTTATTTTTCCTAAGTGCTCATGATAACAAAGAACTTAGAAAAACACTTTTTACAATTTTCTTAAGTGCATGTAATTTATTATAATTATTTTTGTACAAAAATACAAAGTTTTTTAGAAAATCAACTTTAGTGCTTAAACTTGGTCAAATAATTTTAAAATTTTTACAGTGGGTTAACATGATTTTTATGCAGAATGTAGAATTGATCTTCTTGACTTTTGATTAATATTTAATTTACATAAATTAACACAAAATATATAAACTTAAGTAAATACAAAAATTTACAAAATTATTCAAACCATCATAATATTTTTCTTAAGCTTCTTTGACCACATGAAACCTACTAAAATTTATTCCATAACTTTTCAAGTGATATTTCAATTTATATAATTATTTTAAGCCAAAATAGTCATCTTTGCTTGAGAATTATGGTTAGAAGCATTGAGATGTCCTCTGACCTTGGAAAAATTAGACAACATAGCTATTGTTATGAGTAACAAACCCTCAAAATTTCAAGCTATGGTGAGCAATGCTTAGTCATAATGAATTGAAATATCGTAGAGAGTGCTTAATTAATTAAAAATCAAAAGGTAAGCAAATAATTTTTATTTTTCATCCACACTATTCTCCTTTGTTCATTGAGCGAGACAATATTTTTAATTTATTTTTATGATTTTTCTACGAAATGATATGGATTTTAAAAGTTATGGTCATTTAAATAAATCATAAAATCCTGCCTTTTCTATTCAAACAAGTTAGCCGCCGCGTCAACCTTGTCCGCTCTGAGCTTTACACACGACGCTCTACCATTTTACGCGGCCAAATACATCAGCTACCATGCAGTCTGCAGTTCATGTACCAAGAGTTTGTTAAACTAGATCTCCTCTGTCTAAAAATTAAACGCACTATCAGACAACTCTCCATCATCATCTCTAAGTGTCCTAATCTGAGAACCGTTCAAATTAAAACCCTAAGATCTCCATCTAAAATCAACTAAATCGCATGAAGTTTGTTTCTAATCCTTCATCTACTCAAGAAAAACATATCTATATGGCTTATAGATATGAAATACAGTAGATGTGCATGGAGAATCAAAATAGTTTCTAGTTAAGGTTAAAACTCAATACCTTTGTCGAAGAGGGGAGACCTCAATCAGATGGTTGTAGTGGCTTTGATTGAGTCCAACAACCTGTAGATGAACTTCTAGGCCCTGTTGAATTGTCTAGATTTTTTTTTGATCAAGGTCATTTTCAGGTGTTGGTCTAATGCTAGGTTAGAGGCTGTTTAGGATGGGACTTTGATGCACTAAAAATATATAAATTTTTAAACATATATTTTATATATATTTTTGGTGATATTGCATTTTAAAGGAAGGTATTTTTCATGTTTCATTGTAAGTTGATGATTTTTAGCACTTGGAGCAAAAGAGAAGCAAAAAATATGGGACTTGGAGTCAAAATGGCGTTTTGGAGAGAAATACTTAGCGTCGATGTTGCCATTGTGGACGCCGATGGTGCTAGTATGATGGAAGGAGTACAGAATAGTGGGGGTGTGAACGACTCTAGACTAAGCGTTGACAGCGCCATCGTGGGAACCGACTATGCTGAAGTCTGTGCAGGGTGAAATTCTAAAAGATTTCACAAATTTTGACGTATTTTGAAGAGTTATTTGTCGCTAAAATAGAAAGTCATGTATTACTTGATAATGATATGTATACTTGCATAGATTCCCAACATAAATTGCTTCAATTTCTTATTCATAAATAACGAATCACGTTTTTGACATCGCTGCAAAGCGGAGTTAACTTTATTAATTTTACACATCTATAATTTTGGGATCAAGTTTTGACACCATTGTCGGAGAAGGTAACGGTAAATTAAATAGATTTTTTATATTAAGAAAATTAATCGTAAAGTAAAAAAACTGAAAAATAAAAAAATTTAAAAAGAACATTTTTTTGAAATTTAAGAGTACATTTAAGAATTTGGTTTGCTCATTGTATTTGTTTATGTGTAGTATTGGATCTGAAGGTTTAGTACCTTGTGATTTAAAATTAGAATGTACTTTTAGAAAACTTCAAAAGCAACAAAAAGAAATAAAAAATTTGAACAAAACGACAAATAACTTAGATAATCAAATAAACAAAAATTGACAAAGACCTTTAAAAGATTAGGCTAATCCTATAGCAGATGAACTTCACTTGACTATTCAAAATCCTGATGTTGCTTTTAATTCATTTGAGTTTAAACCTTCTATTATCAAAATTTTATAAAATAATCCGTTAGGTGGAACACCTACTGAAGATCCAAATTTACATCTTGTTAGTTTTCTTAAAATATGAGCTACTTTAAAGTATGATGGAGTGTCTAATGATGTTGTCATGCTTAGACTTTTTCCTTTTTCATTAAAAGACAAAGCTAAAGATCAGTTAAATTCATTAGCACCTGGATCTATCAAAACTTGTGGAGAACTATCACAAAAACTTTTAGCAAAAGATTTTCCACCCTCGAAAACTGCTAAACTTAGAAACAACATCACATCTTTTTATTGGTTCGAAGAGGAACCAATATATGATGCTCGAGAAAGATTTAAGGATCTCCTTAAGAGAAGAGATGTATACACAATGCTTTACTAGATTGGTTAATAATTCAAACTTTTTACAATGGATTAGTAGGTTCTCGTAGATCTATTGTAGATGTTGCTGCAGGTGGATCATTAATGCCAAAACCTTTTGATGAAGAATTTTCATTAATAGAGGAGATGGCTACTAAAAAATTTCAATGGCTTTTTGAATGGGTAAATCCATAGAGAGTAGCTAGTATTCATGATTCTGATATAATGTCTATTTTGGCATCTCAAATTGTTGCTATATCAAAGAAGACTGGTCAAATTGGAGTGAACTATTCTCAAATACCACCACTGTTAGAGGAAAATTCACTAGGACATATAATTGATACTCAATTATCTTATAAAACTATGAATGCTATAAATAATAGAAATAATAATCCCCATTCTAATTATTATAATCCTGTCTGGAAAAATCACCCTAAACTTAGTTGGAATAATTATAACAATTCAATGAACTCCTTAGGAAATTCAAATAACCAAATGAATCCTAACTATAGACCTTATTATCCTCCTGGATTTAACAATAACTCATAAGTTGAGGAGAAGAAGTTGACTATGAAAGAAGTGATGTTGAACATGGGAAATTAAATATAAAATCAAGTAGCTGCAATTAGAAATAATGAAAATCAATTAAGACATATTTCTACTGCACTTAGTAACAAACCTTCAGGAATTCTTCCTAGCACTGTTGGCTTTAATCCAAAAGATCAAAATAAGGAGCAGATTAAAGCTATTCAATTATGAAGTGGAAAGAAGTGGAGAAGAGAATCCAAAGAGAAACTGAAGTTGAGAAGGAGAAGGTGGAAATTGAAAGTGACAAAGATGAAAATAAACCAATAAAAATTTCTTTAGAAAAATTACCACCTCTGTTTCCTCAACAAGTGAAGAAGAAGAATAAAGGTAAACAATTTACAAAATTTTTAGAAATCCTTAAACAGTTAACGATAAATATTCCTTTCATTGAGGCTTTGGAACAAATGTCAAGTTCTGTGAAATTTATGAAGGATATATTAAACATGAAGAGAAAGTTTGTAGATAACGAGACCGTTGCACTCAGTGAAGAGTGTAGAGCGATTATTCAAGAAAAGCTTCCAGAAAAGTTAGAAGATCTTGATAGTTTTACTATACCCTGTGTTATTGGTGAGAAATTTTTTGGAAAAACCTCATGTGATCTAGGAGCTAGTATTAATCTTATTCCTCTATCAATTTTTAAACGCTTAAATTTAGGAGAGATTTCCCCTACTATTGTAACTCTTCAGTTAGCTGATCAATCAATAACTTATACTAATGGAATTATAAAAGATGTTATAGTGAAAGTGGATAAATTTATTTTTTTTGCGGACTTTATTGTATTAGATATGGAGGAAGATAAAAAGATTCATATTATTTCGGAGAAACCATTGCGTGCAACAGGGAGAGCTGTGATAGATGTAAAAAAAGGAGAATCAATAATGAGAGTCAATGATCAAGAAGTAACAAGTGATAGATGTGAAAAAAGGAGAATCAATAATGAGAGTCAATGATCAAGAAGTAACACTTAATATAGTAAAAGCAATGAAATATCCTATGATAGAAAATGATAATTATTGTTTTAGAAGGGAAGTTACTGATTATCTAAGTAATGAGCAATTTAACAGAATGTTTATAGAAAAACTATGATAATAAGAGAATTATGAGAATGAGAATAAAATAAAAAATGAAAATTTTGATTATGTTCAAAAAAAAATTGAAATTTTGGACCATTTGGAAAGTGATAATAAAAGTCTTATTCCTTCAAGTATTAAACCACCTGAACTTGAACTGAAATTATTACTTGTCCAAGTAAAATATGTGTTTTCAAGAGATTCATCTACATTGCCTGTTATTATATCTTCTGATTTAACTAAAATTCTAGGGCAAAAATTAGTAGAAATGTTGAAAAGATATAAGAAGGCCTTCTGATGGAGTTTAACAGATATTAAAGGAATCTGTCCTTCAATTGGTATGCACAGAATTCTATTGGATGAACAATATGAACTTAAAGTTGATCCTTAGAGGAGATTAAACTCGATAATGAAAGAAGTTGTTAAAAAATAAATCTTAAAATGGTTAATTCCAACAAGACAAGTTACTGGATGGCATATTTTTATAGACTATAGAAAATTAAATGCAGCCACCAAGAAAGATCATTTTCGTTTACTATTTTTAGACTAAATGTTGGATAAATTGACTGGGTAAAAATCTTACTGCTTTGTAGATGGATATACCGGGTATCATCAAATTCTGATAGCTCCTCAGGTTCAAGAGAAAATAATATTTACAAGCCCTTATGGAATAATTGCTTTTCTTAGAATGTCTTTTGGACTATGTAACACACCTGCGCTACTTCAAAGATGTATGATGTTAATTTTTTCTAATTTCATTGAATGTGGAATGGAAGTATTTGTGGATGTTTTTTCTGTATTTTGAACTCCATTTGATATATGCTTAAATAATTTAGAAAAAAAGTTTTGGAATAATGTGAAAAAGTCAACTTCATAAAAAATTGGGAAGAATGTCAATTTATGGTTGCAGTAGGAATTGTACGTGGGCATAAAATTTCTGAAAATGGCATGGAAGTAGATCCAGCAAAGATTTAAGTTATTGCAAACAACATCCTACTACGATTAGAGGGGTAAGAAGTTTTCTAGGATACCCTGGTTTCTATAGACGCAATATAAATTTTTTTAAAAAATTACTAAACCATTATGCCAACTTTTAGAAAAGGATAAAAAATTTAATTTTAATGAGGAATGCATAAAAGCATTTGAATTACTTAAAGAAAAATTAATCACTGCTCCTATAATAGTTCCACTTGATTGGGAGAAACCATTTTAAATAATGTGTGATGCTAGTGATCATGTTATTGGATTTGTTTTAGGGCAAATGTTTAACAAAGTTTTTAAAGTAATGTATTATGTTTTTAAAACTCTAAATGATGCTCAAATTAGTTAGACTAGTACTGAGAGAGAGTTATTAGATATTGTTTATGCCTTCGATAAGTTTAGACCTTACTTAATTGGAGCAAAATGTATAGTGCATACAAACCATGCTGCTATCAAATATTTGATGCAAAAGAAGGATGATAAACCGAGATTAATCAGATGGATACTTCTACCACAAGAGTTCTCTTTTGTGGTAGTAGATAAAAAGGGAACTGATAATCAACTAGCTGATCATTTGTCTAGCGTAGAACAAGAAATATAAACTGATTTTGTAAATGAAAATTTTTAAACTTTCCCTGATGAAAAATTGTATAGTCTTGATATAACGAATATACCATGATATGTCGATAGAGTAAATTATATTATG
Organism: Phalaenopsis hybrid cultivar; assembly: GCA_002079205.1. NCBI lineage: Eukaryota > Viridiplantae > Streptophyta > Magnoliopsida > Asparagales > Orchidaceae > Phalaenopsis > Phalaenopsis hybrid cultivar. Next base: position 204,339 of record JXCR01141725.1, on the reverse strand, counting down.
AGTGATATTCTACCACCAGATGTGAAGAATCAACAATTAAAGAGATTTATTCGTTATGCAAGATTCTATTTTTTGGATGACCCATATTTTTAAAAACAGTGTAAAGATTTGATCATTAGAAGATGTGTGCCTTACGAATAAACTAAATAAATAATTGAATGATGTCACGATTTTGAATTTGGAGGAAACTTAGAAACTAGTAGAACTGCACATAAAATATTGTAAGCTGGATTTTATTGGCCTGCTCTTTTTAGAGATGCTAATGAATATATTAAAACATGTGATCGATGCAGCGAGTAGGAAATATTTCTAGAAGAAATGAAATGTCTCTGAATTGCACATTAGAAGTTGAAATTTTTTATGCGTAGGGATTAGATTTTATGGGACCATTTATGTCTTCATTTGGAAATTTATATATATTTCTTGTTGTTGATTATATGTCCGAATGGATTGAAGCTGTTGCTGTACCTAAATGTGATGCTTGAAGTGTTTCAAAATTTTAAAATTAAAATTTTTACAAGATATGGAATGTCGAGAGTGATTATTACAGATGGAGGATCCGATTTCAGGACTAAGAAAATTGATAAATTGATTAGAAAATATAATTATATGCATAGATTCTCTATTGCTTATCATCCCTAAACTAGCGGTCTAGTAGAGATATCAAATTGTGAAATAAAGAAAATTTTAGAAAAAGTTATAAATCCTGATAAATTGGATTAGTCTACTAATTTAGATACTACATTATAAGCATACAGAACTGCCTATAAGACTCCTATTGGAAAGTCCCCATTAAACTTATTTTTGGTAAACATGCCACTTACCAGTAGAGTTGGAACATAAAGCATTTTAGGCTATTAAGGAATTTAAATTTAATCTAAAGGTTGTTGGTTAGAAAAGACTATTGCAACTCAATGAACATAAAGAGATTAGAAATGAAGCATATGATAATGAACAAAGCTACAAGGAGAATATGAAAATATGGCATTATAGGAGGATTATAAAAAAGACTTCTGAACCTAGACAAGAAGTTCTATTATATAAAACTAGATTGAGATTATTTCAAGAAAAACTAAAATTTAGATGGTTAGGACTATTCAATGTGAATGAAGTCTATCATTATGGAATTGTTTTTTATTAAAGATCCTAAAACTGGAATGATATTTAAATTTAGTGGGCATTGATTGAAACATTATTATGAAGGGCACATGCCACAATTTAAAAAAATCTTAATGTTGAGTCATTCTAAATAAACATTGGTGCGTTGGGCTGACAATGTTAAACCAAAAACTTTGTGGGAGGCAACCCATATATATATATATATATATATATATATATATTAGGAAGGAGCATTATTCAGCTCTATGCATGTTGAACATTAAAAGTAGTACAAAAAGTTCCAAAGGAGGGGTCCCCTTACAAAAGGAGGGTGACCAATCCTCAAAAAAAGCCTACATGAGTGTAATACAACTAAATAAAGAGAAAATGGGAGAAGCCCCAGAAAACTAAAGCTCTTTTAGTTGACTAGGCTTGAATCAACTTATGACCATGAAGCAGCAGGGCAAGAGGGGTGGGAGGCCTTGTATCAATTGAAATGGAGTTAGCATAAATTCCTTGTCTGGAAAGCCAATTTGTACGTTGTTTTCCTTCTCTGTAAATGAAAGACATTTGAACTGTGAACTTCTTGTAAAGGTTGCCAATTTTCTATTTCCGTTGCATATGGTGCCAAGAGGATAGCTGCTCTGTGGTAAGTAAGGTGATCAGCAGTAAAGAGTCTACCTCAATCCATAATTTGTGCCATGTTGCTTTCTGTGTAAAGATAAGGGCCCAGTAAATAGGAATGAGCTCAGCTTCAAGAGCATCATTGNAGCTTATCACCATGAAGCAGGAGGGCAAGAGGGGTGGGAGGCCTTGTATCCACTGAAATAGAGTTAGCATAAGTTCCTTGTTTAGCAAGCCAATTTGCAGGTTGATTTCCTTCTCTATAAATGAAAGACATTTGAATAGTGAACTTCTTGTAAAGGTTGCCAATTTTCTTTTTCCATTGTATATGATGCCAAGAGGATATCTGCTCTGTGGTAAGTAAAGTGATCTGCTATAAAGAGTCTACCTCAATCCACAATTTGTGTCATGTTGCTTTCTGTGCAAAGGTTAGAGCCCAGTAAACAGCAATGAGCTCAACTTCAAGAGCATCATTGGCCACTATGGGAGCATGAAAGAATAACATACATTTGTTGGAGGAATTTCTGAAACCCCCCCACCCCTGCACCCCATTTAGAGAAGCTACCATCGGTGTTAATTTTCATGGTTTGAAAATCTGGAGGTTGCCAAATTACAGTCTCAATCTTGTTGTGACTATTGATAGCACTAGTCTGAGGCAGGCTGATGTTAGGGAAGTTCTTGAGCTGGATCAGCTTGTTTAAATAAGAAACACAGTTTCTAGTCACCTTGTTGTGTTGAATAATCATGTCTTCATGTTTGCTGATGTTCCTACGCCTCTACAAGCACCAGAATGGGCGCCAACAACACCCGTTTACACGAGCCATGGCACCGACAGCATCCCATGCAGTTTCGTGAGTTCACAATGAATTTGGCGGGATTACACTTCGAAATAACCACCGGGAGGTGTTTTTAAAGGCCTAAAAACTGCCTTGGACAACCAAAAACTTTCAAATTTCAAAATCTATGGCTTCCAATTCTAGAAATACTTCCAGGCATGGAGTTTTCAATAGAAGAAAGTTTATTAGTTTTGACGCACAAAGATTATACGACAAAGTTATTATGGAAAAGATACTTATCAAGGAGAGAGGCTTTGTCAATCAAGGATTGTTTAATCCAAGTTCTCAGATTGAGAAAATCATTGTACAGAGAAGTTGAGAAGTTTTATGCTACACTACCGCTGTAGTTGTTGTACTAGTGGTAAATGAATTTTATGTTAACTTACATGGAATTACGCAAGGAGTCGTCTTCGTTCGAGGTAAGGCTGTATCATTTACTCCGCCTCAAATTAATGATTTTTATATGGTAGAAAATGTGTCAATCTGTCGTTATACGAACTTTATCCCAACAAGAGATATAATGCAAGATGTATATCATTTTCTGAAGCATGACAATGATAATTGGGAAATCGGAGATGCGGGATACGTTAGTTTCTCCGCTTTCTACTTAATCCAATATCAAAACGATGACATTTCTTCATCTTTGCAAAATTACTCTCTACTATGAAGATTGGTAGAGTTACAAAAGAAAGTGCAATTTTAAATTATTGCATTCAAATGGAAAAGCCCATTGATTTGGGATCGATTATTTTCAAATCTATTATGGGTATTTTTATGAGTGGGTATGCATATGGACTGGGGCATCCTTCTACAATTTTCTTACTTTGCAATTAATCTCAAGTGTCATAAAAAGTTGGGAGAAAGTATTATTACGCCTGGAGCCCGTGATTCCTATTGATGACAATTATATTGGGAATAGAAATGAAGCATTAGATATTATTTTGGATCATTCATCACATGCTTCAACACCATTAATGCCACAAACAGTTGGAAGTTCAATAGCTTTGGAGATGAAAACAAAGAAAATCGAAAGAGAGCTTCAGAGTATTATGAATGCAATAGGAAAACTTAACTACATTTTGATCACTTAGATTGGAGGATGAAGGAGATCTTTGATCATACTAGAACAATTGAAGCAGATTTGGTGCAGATGATCAAGAAAAATGGATGGATCGATGAAAATTTGATTGATCAATTCCCGTACCGACCTTTCTATAATTTGTATGTCCATTACCAGTCTATGGGAGATATTAAAGGAGAGAAAGTACTGAATATGAAGCAGAATAATTGAAAAAGTTTGACTCTCTAATATTTTAAAGTAATTATGTTTTTAATGTGATTGTGTTCGATTTACTTTACTTTACTTTATTTTACTTTGTTTAGAACTCTATAAACTTTGATTGTGCATATAGTTTTGTGTCAGCGTTCTAGTGTTGTGGCTTGATTTCGACGCTGAATTACAATTTAGTTTATTTTATATATATAAAAGTGTGATTAGAAAAGTGTATTTGTAAGAATTAGATTTTCATATATAAAAGTTAGTTTGGTGTTGTTTGTGAAAATACTTGTTTGTGAATTATTTTAAGATGAAAATTAGTGTTCCAAAAGACTAATTAGACTTTAGAGTGAATTGAAAGAAAGTTGAATATTACGAAAATTGAAATTTTGAATTTTTGGTCACTGGCACCGACGGCACCAGAATGGGCGCAGACAGTGCCCTCGACCCGAAAGTACTCAAATCCCTTAAAATTTGTGATTTGCATAGTAAAAACACCATTTTTACCCTTTCGGTCACCTTCAACCTCTGGTTTATGCACCTAGGGCTTACTATTGCTTGGGTTTGAGGTGATTTTAAGGCAAAAGAAGTTTGAATTTCATCTTCTCTCGGTAAGAGCTACACTCTGTACCCAAAATTTTTTATTTTCGATTTACCTTACATTGCTGAGATCCGAAATTTTGAAATTTTTTTAGAAGATTTTGAGAAAATCCTTTGGTGAAGAACGCTTACTTAGTAGATTTAAGTTTAAAACGTTCCACATTGGATTTTCAGAATTTTTGGGAATTTATTTGGATTTTATCAAATTTTCTTAGATTACCATGACACCGAGAATGAGCAAGAGAAAGAGAAAGGTGGATTATGATGATCAAAAGTTTGTCAACTACAATGCTAACATTTGTTTCAATAGTCTGCTTGCAACTAAGAAAGTAATTCTGGATCGAGGATTTAAAAATCTGGGTGGAGAAATCGAAAGATTAATTAATGCTCGGTAGTGGAAGAATTTTTGTTACTTGACTGCCTAGGCTATTATTGGTATAATGATGGAGTTCTACGCCAACTTTAAGGAAACTTTTGAAGACTACATTTTTGTTCGTGGAAAAATGGTAGAATTTACTTCAAGAAGAATTAATGAATTTTATTAGTTATAGGATGTGTATAGCTGTCAGAACAAATCATTTTCTGCTACAAATGAGGTCTTAGATGAAGTTATTTCTTTGCTTACTGATGGAAGAGGAGCTTGGAAGGTGAAGAATAATGTTAAGGTAAACTTCCCTCTTTTTATGTTAAATGTACTATCTAAGGCCTGACATTCTTTTATATTTGCTAGAATGATTCCAACAAATCATCATAGTGAGGTTACAAAGGTTAGAGTCATCTTGAACTTCTGTATCCAGCAGATGAGAAGGATAGATGTAGACTCTATTGTTTATAGAAACACTTGTTCTATTGCTTTGGAAGAGACTACTGGTGGTTTAGCACACCCTGCCCTGATCTTCACACTATGTGAATAGGCAGGAGTTGATCTTAGAAGGGATGAGGAGAGGATTGAACCTCTAAAACCTATTGGGCCTGCAAATATTAAGACTTATGAATCTCATGTTGGATGGTGATTTAGAAGTATGAGTAGGGATATTCCTTCGACTTCTAGTACCCCTACTCTCTAGGGACTTATGGAGCAACTGATGATCCAACAGGGAGATATCTTGAGGATGGAAAATAGAATGAAAAATATAAAGACCAGAAATGCACATAATGATGATTTGACAAGGCAGAAGTTTGAATATGATGCTGCTTATGATGATTCGATGGTCAGATACATGAGGGGTGACCACGCAGTTCAGTTTCCTACTCCTCTTATTTTTACCTCGTATCAGCAGCAAAACTTTGATGCAAAAGAAGCAGATGATGATGATGATTGATGATGTTTTATTTTGATCTTTTGTTTAGTTTATAGTTGGTTGTACTTTATTGTTATTGTTGTTTATTTTTAGAGTGTGATACTTTCTTTTATTTTAGATGTTATGTTATATTGTGAACAGTGGGATTGTAAAACTGTTGGAATTTATTTTAGTACTATTGTTAGTTTTTAGTACTTTGTTGAATGTATTTATAGTTACTCTTTCTCAGCAAACTTTTTTTATGTATTATGTATTATTTAATGTTTTAAGTCTTCTAGCTTTTCATAATAGCACCTGCAATATTTCAGAGTTAAGTTTCAATATCAGAAACTTCAATCGATAAATCTTTTCTTTAAGTATTAAATGTTTTCTTTCACCCTTTATTTTTTTTAAGTNGGTGGTTATTATTCTCTTCAGATTTCAGACAGAGATAGCATCTAGAAGGCCCTCTTAATCCCTTAAGTTTAATAATATTATCAGTTGCCAAAAGGTTGTTGAAGAATCTCCAACAAAGGAAGGATATGGAGGGGGATAAATATCTATTCCAAATGGCTTCACCCCAATTGGCTTTATCCCATCCACATATTTTAGCATAGATAGCTTTTGTCAAGCTTTGATTGGCATAACTATGCCATATAATCCTGTCTTTTCTGCTTTTATCAAACACAATCTTAGTGACTTGAGATAGGTGAGGCTCATATAGAATGGATTGGAGCTTGGAAACATCCCAGGAGTCCCCATCCCAAAGATCACAAACTGAGAGTTGAGGGTTAAAATCTAAAGGGGTGGCCCAAGCTAGTCCATAAAGCACCAGTGGTCAAGACAAAAGCTCACTTTGCCATTCCCCAAATGCCATGTGTAGATGTTTTCAGCAAGATCTCTAATTTTAAGCATATTAGTCCAGATTCTGGAGTCCCCCAGCTTCTTGGTAATAAAGGAAGGATGTTGAACCTTGCAATACTTTCCATTCATGAACTTAGCCCATAGAGAAGTTTGTGTTCTGAAGTGGATCCACATCTTACATAAATTAATCTGTGTGACTTGTTGGAGACCTTGAATCCCAACCCACCTGCTGCTATTGGTTTAGCTACCTTCTGCCATGAAGCCTAGTGGAGCTGTTGTCTTTGACCTGCCCATAAGAATCTGTTGAATACTACCTCCAACTGAATTTGGATGCTTTTCTTAAGGTAGTTTGTTTGAAGAATATAGGAGGGGAAGGTAGTTAAGATGCTTCTAAGGAGAGTAACTGTACCCCCATTTGACAGGAAAGAATGAGACCAGCTGAATAAAGTTTTCTGTATTTTCTAAAACACCTCTTCAAATTGGGTCATTTTAGATCTCCCCCATGTGAGTTGGACCCCTAAATATTTCACAGGGTCCCTAAAAATAGAGAAGCCAGTGTAGTTCGAGACCCAATGCTTGTAATTGGAAGAAGCCCTCTTGTTGAATATAAGTTGGCATTTAGTAGTGTAGAACTCCATCCCAGAATATTTCTAAAATTGTTGTAAGCATTTGTAGGCTTTCTTAATTGCAATCTTTTGGAAATTGGAGAATATCATGATATCATCAGCATACATGAGGTGGGAAATAGCTATATTGGATTTGTGATTAAATCTGGAGTACTGTTAGTTGAGGATGTTCCTGTCAAGCATTCTAGAGAAGTAATTCATAGCAATTATAAAGATAGTGGGAGAGAGTGGGCCACCTTGTTTGAGCCCTCTTGTAGTAGTGAAAGAATCCCAGGGTTAGCCATTGATAAGGATGGAGTGATTATTGTTTATAAGCCAGCTTTGGATGAGTTTTCTAAATTCTGGTTGAAAACCTCTAGCTGCAAGAATCCCCAAGATGAAATTCCAGTCAATGGTGTCATAAGCCCTTTTAATATCTAATTTGTAAATTAAGTTACCCCTTCTACTAATTTTATCTAAGTCCAGAATGAGTTCTTGTGCCAACAACACATTATCATTAATGGATCTTCCTTTAATGAAAGCAGTTTGCTTTGGATAGATAATCCTGTCAAGATGGGGTTGAAGTCTTTTGACTATGATCTTGCTTATGAGTTTGCTTATGACAGATGTAAGGCTGATAGGCCTGTAATCTTCTCAAGTTTTCTGAAAAATCTCCTTTAGGGTTTAGCACAATAAAAGTGTCTCTAAAATATCTAGGGAGATTGACCCCTCTAAAGAAGCTCTTGATTGCCTCTACTACCTTCTTCTTAATAATGTGCCATGCTTTTTTATAGAAGTTAGCAGTAAAGCCATCAGGGCCAGCTGCTTTAGTGCTGTCAATTGTGCTCAAGGCTTCCCAAATTTCCTCATCTGAAGCGAGTTCAGTGAGATTGAGCTGACTAGTGTAACTTGATTCTTCAGTAAAGTAGTCTTCATAATCAGTAATGAGATCAGCAGAAAAGTTCAGGAGGGAGCTGTAGTACTTAACAACATCCTTAGCTATAAGTTCATTGTCATTAAACCATGCCCTCAGTAGAATAAATGGAGTGTATGGTATTGCACTTCCTCTTGTAACTTATGTAAGCATGATAGAACTTAGTGTTTTTGTCCCCTTCTGTAAAAAAATGTTAATAGAGGCTTTCTGTTTGAGTAAGCAACTCAATTTCANTTCTTCTAATGTATTAGGAGATAATAATACCTTAGAATCCTACACAATCCTATATATCATAAATCAAGACAAGTATTCATATTGGATGAAAATTTACTAATGAACTGAAGCAAAGATGAAACATTCATAACTTTAGCTTTATCGCCGATGACGTCCTTTTACTGAGCCATAGCGCCAACGACGCCATCGGGGGCGGTGACAGCACCCAGTATGATTTCAGTAGTTCAGGGACTTCTTGGCAGACTTTGGTAAGATTTTTCTTCAAAATAACTGCCTAAAGGTCTTTTTAAAGGCATGAAAATCATTTTAGATGACCAGATACTTCCAAATTTTGAAATCCATAGCTTCCAATTCTAGAAGAACTTCAAGATATGGGATTTTCAATCGAAAAAATTTCATCAGTTTTGACGTGCAAAAATTATATGATGTAAGATGTATACCAAATTCTGATGGATGAAAGTAATAATTGGGAAATCAAATGAGGGGTATGTTAGTTTCTCCGCTTCACGGTTAAACCTGATATCTAAAAAATGGCATTTCATCATCTCTACAAAACTACTCCCTACAATGAGAATTATTAAAGTTACAAAGGAAAGTACAATTTTAAAATATTGCATTCAAATGATAAGGCCCATTGATGTGAGATCAATTATTTTTAAATCTATTATGGGTAGTATAATGAATAGGCCTAAAAGTGGACTGGGGCATCTTTCTACGATCTTCTTACTTTGCATTCAATCTCAAGTATCATATGAAATTTGGGAGAAAGTGTTATTACCCTGGGAGCCCATGGATCCTATTGATGCAAACTTTATTGGGAATGGAAATGAAGTGTTGAACATTGTTTTTGATCAATCATCACTTGCTTCTACTCCCTTAATGCCCTGTATAGTTGGAAGTTCACAAGTTTTGGAGAAGAAAATAAAGAAGATAGAAAGAGAACTTCAGAATATCATAAATGTGATAGGAAACCTTACTTCCTTTTTGATCACTTAGATTGGAGGATGAAGGAACAATTTGATCATAGAGATGGATTGAAGCAAGTTTGGTGTAAATGTTTAAGAAGAATGAATGGATCAATGAAAATTTGATGGATCAATTCCCGTACCAACCATACTACAATTGGTACATACAATACCATTCTATGGGAGATATTAGTGGAGGAGACTGTACTGAAGATGCAGAGGAGTAATTCAAGAAGTGAGGCTTTCCATAGTTTAAATTTAATTATGATTTTAATGTAACTGTGTTGGATTTTCTTTGCTTTGAAACTCCTATTACTTTAGTTGTACTTATTGTTTAGTTTTCAGCATTCTAGTGTTGTGGCTTGATTTTGACACTCAATTGTAGTGAGATTTGCTTTATGTATGTATTAGTGGGATTAAAAATCCATGTTTGTAAAAATTTGGAATTCCATATATATAAGTTGGTTTTGTGGTGTTTGTAAAAATACTTGTTTATGGACTATTTAAGGATGAATATTATATTTTAAAGAGACTAATTATACGTTGGAGACCCGAAAATAACTGATGTGCAAAAATAATGAAAAATGAATATTTTTGGCACTGGCACCCACGACACTTGAAACTCGAAAGTCCTCAAATACTCTAAAATTTTGTGAATTGCATAGTGAAAATGCAATTTTTACCGCTTTGGTGACCTTCAACATTCAGTTTACACCCCCACGACTTGCAAACACATGATTTAAAGAGATTAGAAGACAAAAGAAGTTTAGATTTCATCTTCTCTCGGTAAGAGCTACACTTAGAATTAAAAATTATTTATTTCCACCAAGGATTTCTCCTACATTACTGAGATCCAAAATTTTAAAATTTTTTAAGGAGATTTTAAGAAAATCCTTTGGTGAAGAACTCTTACTTAGTTGATTTAAGTTTAGAACGTTTCACAATGTGATTTTTGAAATTTTTGAAATTTTTTTGGATTTTATCATTTTGTTTTCTTTCTTTCAAAGATTGCAATGGCACCAAGGACGAGCAAAGGAAAGAGAAAATTGGAATATGATGACCAAAGTTTAATCAACTTGAAAGCTAGCGTTCATTTCAATAGTTAAAAATAATTCTGGATCGAGTGTTCAAAAATCTAGGTTGTGAAGTCGAAGGATTGATTGTTTCTCAGCATTGGGAGAATTTCTGTTACTTTACTGTCTAGGATGTTATTGGTATAGTCATGGGGTTTTATACCAAGTTTAAAGATACTTCTGATGACCACGTCTATGTTTGTGGTAAAATGGTTTAGTTCAATCTGAGGAAGTCTAATGAAATTTATCAGTTGTGAGGAGCATTTCACTGTGAGTACAACACATTCTCTTCTACAAACGAGGCTCTGGATGAAGTTATTTCATTTCTTACAGATGGAAGAGGAGCTTGGAAGGTGAAGAATAACGTTAAGGTAAACTTCCCTGCTTCTATGTTAAATGTAGTACCCAAGGCCTGAAATTACTTATATCTACCAGAATGATACCTACGAACCACCATAGTTAAGTTACTAAGGATAGAGCCTTCCTGAACTTCTATATCCAATAGATGGGCAGCCTAGATGTTGGCTCAATAATCTATAAGAGCATTCGTTCTATTTCACTTGGTCAGACGACTGGCATATTAGGACATCCTGCCCTGATTTGCACACTATATAAGCAATCAGAAGTTGATTTTATAACTGATAAGGAAAGGATTGAGCCTCTTAAACCTATTTGGACAACAATTATTAAAACTTATGTATCTTATGTTGGATGGAGAACTGGAAGTAGGAGTCAAGATATTCCTTCTACTTCTAGTACCCTTACTCTCTAGGGACTTATGGAATAGATGATGATCCAATAAGGAGAAATCTTAAGGATAGAGAACATGATTGAATATTTTAAGGCCAGGAATGCACATAATGATAATTTAACAAAACAAAAGTTTGATTATGATGCTGCATATGATGATGCTATGGTTAGATACATGAGGGGTGACCACTCAGTAAAGTTCCCTAGTCACCCTATCCTTACCCCTTATCAACAGCAGAACTTTGATATAGAATAAGAACAAGAAGATGAAGAAGAGGATGAGCAAAGATGTCTGCTTAGTCATAGTTCAGATCGTTAATTTAGTTTATAGTTTTTTGCACTTTGTTGTTGTTATTATTTAGTTCTTAGAGCGTGGTACTTTGATTTTTATTGAATGTTGTGTTGTGAACTATAGTCTGTAGAGCTGTTTTTGAATTGAAATTTATTATAGTACATTATTGTATTTATTTTTAGTTAACTCTTTCTCAGCAAATAGTTTGTATCTATATTACATGCTATTTAATGTTTTAAGTTTTGTAGCTTTTCATACTAGCAACTACAATATTTCATAGTTAAGTTTCAAAAATAGAACCTTGAACAAGTAAGTCTTTTCTTTATGTATTAACTATTTTCTTTCACCCTGAATATTCAGTTTTTCATGCTTAATCTTTTAAAAAAATTAAAGTTCGAGGGTGAAGAAAATTCCTTTTTAAAGAAAGAAACTTAATTTTATTTGTCTAAAATTAGCTATATTTTAAAAAAAATTAATTTAACATGACATGTGGTAGTAGAGCCCAGCATTAGATAACTATATTTGTGTTTCTAAATATATAGTAAACATAAGTAAAAATTTTCAATGATAAAGGTTAATTCTAGAGATTAAGGTATTTGATATTCGAGAATAAGACTATATTTTTCCACTTTAAGTAAAGGAATTTGTATTTTTGAAGTACTGAGAATCTTAGAGTATCTTGTAAAAAGAAAAGATTGAAACTTTATAAAAAAATCTTCAAAGCTAAGATGAATTTATAAAGTGAAGAAATGTGAAATGTTTTTTTAACTTTAAGAAGAGGATAGTGATGTTAAAAATTATTAAAGGCTATCCTGATATAGTAATTTTTACATGAAATGAAAAAAAAAAAGAAAAGCAAAAGTAAAAAAAAAAAAAGAAAAAAAAGAGAAAGGAACGAAAAAAAAATTTGCGAGGAGAAACTTGAGGAGATGCCTAATAAAAAATTGGCTTCACTTGAACCAACATAAGAAAGAAGGCTTAGCTACATTCTCTAAACTTGTATTTAAGTATTACCATATTTACTAGCAAAGCTTTCATGATTTTTTTTTCATATAGATATTCTAAGTGGCTTTAATATGACAATTTACAGTTTTCCTTGAAAAGAATAGAGAATCATAAATCTTAAACTTGACTATTAGATATTCTTATACCCTTAGCATTAACTTGAGTTATTTTAACTTTTTCTTAAGTTATGATATGATATTTAGTAGACCAAAATATGGAAATCTAGGATGTAAACTATATTCTATAAGTCATATTCTTATGTAGTAAAGGAGTTACTTGCGGAAAAGTAACATTTATGTTTGGGGGATTTTGATGCACCAAAAATATATGCTTTTTTAGACATATAATTTATACTCATTTTTGGTGATATTGCACATTAAAAGATAATATTTTTAATTTCTTATTGTAGGTTGATGATTTTTAGCAGTTGGAGCAAAAATGAAGCAAAAAGAAAGAAATTTGGAGTCAATATGGTGTTTTGGAGAGAAATACTCAGCGTTGACAGTGCCAGCATAGACGCCGATGGTTTGAGCATAAAGAAAGCAGTGTAGAATAGCAGGAGCACCAAAGGTGCTAGATTGGATGCCAACATTGCCATCTGATAAAGAGTAAAAATTAATTTTGGACCATTGGAGCCAACGACGCCATCTTGGGCACTGACACCTCTGAAATTCTAGAAGATTCGATGAATTTGGATGCTTTTTGAAGATTTATTTGATACAGCTCTTGGAAATCTGATATTATGCTCTATTTAGAGTGAAAATTGATGAGAAAAAGGTGTCAGCTAGTGTGTCATTAAGTTTTCTTTAGTGTTCCATTGTGTGTATTGTGTAGTGTGGCGAGTGTAAGTGTGATTTTAATTAATAGTTGTTGGAGATGGAGAAAAGTGAGAGATTTCTTCTTCCCTACATATTCAAAGAGAGACTTAAGAGTCTTATAAAGAGCGAAAGAGTCAAAGAGGACCTACATGAGATTTGCTTTGAGGAAGAATTAAAGATAAGTGGTGTTTGTTAATTATTATTGTATAAACTTTCTTTTATTTATGAAATTGATTTTTTTCTGATCTTTCTCATGAGGTTTGAGAAGTTTTCTTTGTCTTTCTACCTTCTCTGAGATATGGTGAAATGAAGACATAATTTAGATGTGCAAATTTAAAAAAATAAAATAAATTGTGATGATTTTTTACTTTGTTCCTAATTTACTTTTATTTGGTCAATTGAAATGTTAAAATCTGTTGTAAAACATATTATCTGAGAAATGGAGTATAAGTTTCACAACAACGTGAGAATCATATTTAATTTCCTGAAGGAGTGTTTCGTTCATGGAATTGAGTGCAAATTAATAGGGAAATATACAAATTACAGAGCGATGAATTGGAGAGTCTATGGTGATATACAAAAATTCCCAAGTTGGTCTTATTGTTTAAGAACTAAAGCAAGGGTTAGCCTTCAAGGGAATGGAAGTGGTATCAATGGAGTGAGATTCAATATTCTCCCAAACAAACCACAGAACTAGAGATTAAACCTAAGGTTAGCCAAGATTTACTATAACACTTGACCGAGGGTAGAGAATTAAAATTGCTCCTATTTGGCACAAGTCATATTAAAATGATTTATCTCTCTCATTTAACCAAAAATTAATTGTAGTGGGAAAGATTCTTTCTCATATTTGATAACTTCGTCCCAAAAAAATAGCTTGGTATTTATTGCTTAGCTTTGCTTTACAGTTTAACTAGTGGTTAGTAATTTAGTTCTGATAGCACCCTAAACATTTTAAATTAGTGCAGTAGATTTGCTTTATTATTGTGAGTCTTCTGATTTAAATTTCCATTATGAATTTACACCTTCCTCGTGGGTTCCATATTTGGGACTAAAATAGAAAGTCTTGAATTACTTGATAACGATATGTATACTTGCGTAGAATCCCAACATAAATTGCTTCAATTTCTTATTCATAAATAACAAATCAAGTTATTAGAGTCGCTGTAAAGCGGAGTCAACTTCAATATATTTACACATCTATAATTTTGGGATCAAGTATTTTGTTGTGGGGAATCAAATCCTCTCACTCTTGTGATGGTGTGGGCATAGTTAATTGAAATTTGGTGGACTGTGGAGGTGTGGGGAATAATGTTCTGGTTCAAGCTAAAATTTTGAACTCAAAATTGAGCTCTCACAGTGGTAACCAAAGGGGGAAAGCAGTGGGATTGAGCTGAGGAGTTCTTAGAGAGTCTTTGGAAGCAATTGGTCAGAGATTCCCAAAGGATTTTGATAACTCTCTTTCATGGTCGTGGAGGGGGTGGCTAAGTTAATGGAGGTAATGGTGGCTCTCATGCCAAGCTGAGGTGGCTAGGGTGTTGTCTAGATGGAGGGAAGAAAGACCCTAACAACCAATCATGCTTAGCCCGCTAAGGTGAGTTCAATTTTGGGTTTTCGTACACTTAGGCACCTTTGGGGTGACTATTTCCGGTGGTTGAGGTGGTGGCTGGCCAGGGTCTGGTCACCTATCAGCTCAGGGATGTCAGAGGGTGACTAATTTTGATTAAGGTAAGCAATTATTGCAAAGATATTTGAAGTTTTAGATAAATATGTAAATCAAGGGAAAATTGGTCCATAAATCATCTATGTTGGGCTAGGTGAGTCTAGCCTGGTCACTAGGGTGCACTTGGTGGCTGGAGCGGTCCTTGGTTGGCAAAATTAGCTTTGTTAAGTCAATTTTGGGGTATGGTCCAAATTGGTTAAAGTCATGCTAGTTTAGGCTAGCCAAGTAAATGGGCTCATTTGATTGACCAGTATTGTGTGGATGATTGTCACAATAAGTTTAGAAAAGATTTGGAGTGATTTTGATATGATTTGGTGGGTCAAATTGAAGGAATTTGGACATTTGATCAATTTTGGGATGTTGGGTTAGGCTAGAGTCAGGCTAAGTCCAAATTGAGGGTTCAAAATGATCTAGGGGGATCTTATGAAGAGTTATCAACATTAATTGGGTTTCAATTTTGTGATTTAAGCATTCAATTTGGTGACATGTGGAGACATGGCTAAATTGGGAAAAATTGTGGCTTTTAGATTTGGGTGAAATTGGGCTTAAAGTTTGGACCAATTACGTTGGAATTTGTCTGAATTGAGTTTTTTTTATGATGAATTAGTGTTTATAATTGAATGTGGGAAAAATTTGAACCAGATTGGTGGAGATTTAGGGTGAATTAGGGTAATTGGGCCTTCAAGGGTAAATCAGGGCTTTTCGGTGAAAATGGGTGAAATTGGTCAAATTTGGTTCAATGGTTTGGTTTTGGGGACATTTGAAATGATTTTGAAGGTTTTGGGAATATTAGGGCCACGAAGGCTATTATGATAATTTTGGCAATTTTTGGGGTATTTTGGTAATTTTGGCAATTTTAGGAGGTTTTGGTTAATTCGGGTGGTTTCAAATGGTTTGAGATTGGGTATTTTTGGTGTAATCAGGAATTTTGATCAAATTTAGGGTTTGGGGTTGTTTTGGTAATTTGGGTAGATTTGGGGGCCAAAAGGCTAAGTTTGGTATTTTGGTGAAATTAAGGTGCCAACCAGCCTATTTGAGCTATGGACCACTGGAATGTCCATTTGGGTCTTCTATGTACTAGTGCTATCTAAACCCTAGCCTAGGACTAGTGGGTTTAGGGGACCATCTACATGAGTCTCCCATAAGATCAAGGGATCAAAGTTAAGAAGTTTGGGTTTAGGGTTGTGAGTCGGACGTAATTTGCAAGTGAGTGACAGTGTATGCATTAGCTCAAGGCCAACAACCATAGTCAATATTAAGGCCAAGAAATGCTATGGGAACTTTCCTTAAGCTCCCTTATAGTGGCCCCACCTACTAAGTGCTAGAGGTTAGGACCAATATATGGAACTTCAAGTTGAGGAAAGAAGAGTTTAAAATTTCTAATGGTGAGGGTTCCTTTTCTAGTCCTCTAAGAATAGTCAATAGAAAAGCCCTATGGCTGGACCCTAAGTTACTAAAGAGGAAACTAGACCTCAACTAAAAGTGAGGTCAACAACCTGTCGGCATCCTCAACAGTACAACCAATAAAATAGCTAGCAGTACAACCACATCACTGTTAGCATTACAACAAGTAACACTATCAGGAATAGTTTTAACAAAGACACTACCAAAAATATTGAGGGTAAGGTCAGTCCATGACCGATTGATTAAATAGACTATATTCTTTTAAAGAGAAGGTGGTAGGGAAGATTTTTTAGAATTTTGTTATGAAGCCCTAGTTTAGATTGCCCAAACCAAAGAAGCTCGAAGAGGTTGATAAAAAGGATCATCCCACATATTACCCATATAAGAGACTACTTGAACACACCATAGAGGAATTTTTTAGCTTAAAGAGGTGGTTCAAGAGGAACTTTTGGAATTAAACATAACCATGTTGAAAGAATATTTAAGAAAACCTAAAAAATGGTCTTCAATTTGATTTCAGCAAACCCAATCATTTCGATTGAGCCTTGTACAACAGATGAGAAATGCATTAAAATTTGAAGTAGATCCTCCAAAAGGATATTGGATTAGATTCAGACATCTTTAGTGTGAGCCTCCTTTCAAAGCCCAAAATCTTTAAACTCAGTACTGTCAGTCACGCCGAAGAAGCAACAATAAGAGAAAAAGAAGAAGGTTGTCAAACAAGTGAAGACTGATGATGTGAAGATTAGAGTGTGGTCTAATTATTATTGATTGGTTTTATTTAATTTTCAGGAGAAATCACTCAAATCACTGACTATGCAAGATTATCTTTATGTTCCTTTGAAATCATGCAATACAATGAGTTATGATTTCGCTATGTTCTGACTATTTTTGGTGATAACATAACTTAGAAGCAATTTAAATTTAATTTCAATTATTGTGACAATATAAAAATAAGAAAGAACCCCAATGCAGTCATCAAAATGGCTGAGGAAGACATTAACATTACGGGCTATCATAGCTCAGAAAGCGAGGCACCCATCTTTAAAATTCAGGGAGCACCAACTGCGGTTGACTTGAAACTCCCAAATTTAGAGGAAATGACTCCAGAAGAACCAGCTATCGCTCCAAAAGATAAGTCTCTTGGTCCAACTCAAAGGTTAGAAGAAATAACATAAGTAAATTTAAAAATATAGAAAAGTGTTGCCCCATAGAACGACTCTAAAAGATAAGGGAAAAATTGGTCATTTAAGAAGTGCCAATTTAAAAGCAGAAGAAGCAACTATTTGGGAAAAAGTTGGAGGAATTAATAATAAAGTGTAATATAATGTGCTATCCCATCTTCAGAAGTTGACTGTCAAATTAAGCATCTACAATACTCTGATCCTACCAAAGAAGATGAGAGAAACTTTGATCAAGGGCTTACTTGATCCTAAAGCTTTCTTAGAGCAATTGGCTGACACCTTCTTAGATGAAGTTTGTCTTTTAAAGGAATAGTTTGGTGTAACCTTTACAGTTGAAGATTTATTGCTTGGAGCTATTGACCACAACAACCCTTCATACATTTCAATGAACATTGAAAGATTTACACTATTCAAAGTGTTAGTGGATCTAGGAGCATTAATTGACATAATGAATCTAAAGAATTTAGCATACTTGCACATTGACACTCACAAGTTTACAATCAATAAGATGATGCAAAGGGGATTTAATCTGAAAGGAGATAGAGCCCTTGGATTGATAAAACTATAGATAAGGATTAGTGATCTAATAACAACTACCATATTCTATTTCATTTATTCAAAAACTTTGTTCAATGCTTTACTAGGCCTTCCTTAGATTATTGAATATAGGATAGTCCCACTGTCTCAACATCAGTGTATAAAATATTATGAAGGAGGTCAAAAACGTTTAGTAAAAAGGTATTTATAGCCATTTCAATATATTAAATAGGCATTCATGAGGATGCCACCTATTATGCTCTTTTCATGAAGACAGTCTTCTCCTAAGACGTTGTGTCAGGTAAAGTTGAAGCTTTGAATGGGTTACAAGAATGAGAACATCTGGCTCAAGTTCAACATTTTTCTACCACTCCTTTATAATGAAATTTTGGTAGAAACTCTTTAGGCCCTCGTATTAGAGGGAATAAAAGATTAATACAATTCAATGTATGATAGAATTAATCACTATGTAAAGACCATGACCCTAACCCAAATTTAATCTCACAAAGTTTAAGGTTTAGAGGACAAGGAATTAGAAAGTGTAGGCATGAAGCTTATGACATTTTATCATGGTTCTCCTTCTTCTAGATTCAAAATCAATGTAAAAAAAGAAGAAGACACTTTTACAAACTTAATGGAATTACCTATTAGATGTTACTCTTGATCCCGGTTGAATATAGTTGTGTAAAATTTATAAAGTAGACTCTGCTTTTCAAAGGTGCCAAAAATTTGATGTTGTATTTTTTGAATAACAATGTTAAGCACTTAATTTGAGATTCTGAATAAGTATACATATCATTATCAAGTAATATAAGACTTTTAATTTAAGTCTCAAATATTGATCCCACGAGGAAGGTTTAAATTTTGAGATGATAAATTAACTAGGAAATTTACAAAAATAAAACAAAATTACTGTCACTAATTTAGATTGTTTGAGATACTATCAAAACTAAAGTATTAACTACAAGCAGAATTTAAATGCAAAGTTTAAATTAGTATGTACTAAACTAAGTTTATGTGATGAAGTTTTCAAATATGAAAAAGTATCTTTCCCACTACACTAAGATTTTGGTGAAATGAGATGAGATAAATAGTTTAAATTTGTATTTTGTCAAATAGGAGAAATGTTTATTCTCTACCCTGATTTAGTGTTATAGAAAATCATTGGCTAATCTAATGTTTAGTCCCTAAATTTGTGGCTAGGCTATGAGGATATTGGCTCCCACTCCAGAGCTCCCACTTCTCTTCCCTTGAAGGCTAACTCTCGCTTTAGTTCTTAAACACTAAGATCAAATTAAGGATTCTATTCTATCCAATGTTAAAATAGTCTCACAAATCTATTGTTCACAACACAACATAACATTTAAAATAAAGTGTCACAATCTACAAACAAACAGTCTCAACAATAAAGTACAACCAAACATAAGCTAAAAAAAAATCTTACTAAAGCATCACCAATCATCATCTTCTTCTTCTTCTTCTTCCACATCCAAATTCTGCTGCTGATATAGGGAACAGGGTGAGTAGGAAACTAAACTGAGTGATCACCCCCCTCATGCATCTAACTATTGAATCATCATAAGAAGCATCATATTCAAACTTCTGTCTTGTCAAATCATCATTGCGTTCATTTCTGGCCTCTATATTTTCCATTCTACTTTCTATTCTCAAGATATCTCCTTGTTGGATCATCATCTGATCCATAAGTTCTTAAATAGTAGGTGTGTTAGAAGTAGTACTTGAAGTAGAAGAAATATCTCTGGTCCTACTTCTATATCTCTACCATCCAACATGAGATTCATAAGTCTTAATAATGGAAGGACCAATAAGTTTTAGAGGTTCAATCCTCTCCTCATCCACCATAAAATCAACTCCTACTTGTTCACATAGTGTGAAGATTAGGACAGGGTGTGCTAAACCACTAGTAGTCTCTTCAAAAGAAATAAGTTTAGTGTTTCTATAAATGATAGAGCATTGTAACATCACTATGATGATTTTTTGGTATCATTCTACCAGAAATAAAATAGTGTCAGGACTTAGATACTACAGTTAACATAGAAAGAGGAAAGTTTACCTTAACACCATTCTTCACTTTCCAAGCTCCTCTTCCATCGGTAAGAAAAGAAATAACTTCATCAAGGGCCTCATTTGTAGCAGAAAATGATTTGTGCTGGCAGCTATACACATCTTTTAACTGATAAAATTCATTAATTTTTCTTAGAGTAAACTCCATCATTTTTCTACTAACAAACACATAGTCTTTAAAAGTCTCCTTAAAATTGGCATAGAACTCCATCACTACATCAATAATAGCCTCGGTAGTAAAGAAACAAAAATTTTCCCATTGTCGAGCATTGATTATTCTTTCAACTTCTCCACCCTGATTTTTAAATCCTCAATCCAAAATCACTTTTCTAGTTGTAAGTAGACTATTGAAACAAATGTTGGCTTTGTAATTAACAAACCTTTGATCATCAAAATCCACCTTTCTCTTCCCTTTGCTCATTCTTGGTGCCATGGTAAATCTAAGAAAATTTGATAAAATCCAAATAAATTCCCAAAAATTCCAAAGATCACAATATGGAACGTTTTAAACTTAAATCTACTAAGTAAGAGTTCTTAACCCATGGATTTTCTCAAATCCTGCAAAAAAAATTCAAAATTTTGGATCTTGGTAATGTAGGATAAATCATTGGTGAAGATAGAAAATTTTGAGTTCAAATTATAGCTGTTACCTAGAGAAGATGAAATTCAAACTTTGTTTGCCTTTAAATCACCTCAAATACGAGCAATAGCAAGCCTTAGGTGCAAAAACTAGAGGTTGAAGGTGGCTCAAAGGGTAAAAATGGCATTTTACTGTGCAAATCACAAATTTTTAAGGTGTCTGGGTGGTTTTCGGGTTGAGTGAGCTATCGGTGCCCATGCCGTCGGTGCCAGTGGCCAAAAATTGATTTTTCTATTTTCATAAGTTTCACTTTTCTTTCAATTTACTCCAAAGTCTATTTAGTCTTTTTAAAAAATAATTTTCATCTTAAAATAATTCACAAACAAGTATTTTCACAAAAAAAACACCAAACTAAGTTTTATATATGAAAATACACTTTTTACAAATACATTTTTGTAATCACACTTTCACCTCCTCAAAGCAAACTAAATTATAATTCAATGTTGAAATCAAGCCACAACACTAGAACGCTGACACAAAACTATACACAATCAAAGTAAATAAAGTTCTAAAGAAAAGTAAAGTAAATCAAATCAAAATTAAATTAAAAATAGAAGTATTTTAAAATAGTAGAGTCAAACTTGTACAATTATTCTGCCTCATCTTCAGTACTTTCTCCTCCTCTAGTATCTCTCATAGACTCGTAATGGACATACAAATTGTAGAAGGGTTAGTACAAGAATTGATCAGTCAAATTTTCATCGATCTATCCATTTTTCTTAAACATCTGCACCAATTTTGCTTTTATTGTTCCAGTATGATCAAATTTCTCCTTCGTCCTCCAATCTAATTGATCAAAAAGGTAGTTAAGATTTCCTATTACATTCATAGTACTCTGAAGTTCTCTTTCTATTTTCTTCATTTTCTTCTCCAAAGTAATTAAACATCCAACTGTTTGTGGCATCAATTGTGTTGAAGCATGTGATCAATGATCTAAAATGATATCTAATGCTTCATTTCCATTCCCAATATAATTATCATCAATAGGAATCTTGGGCACCCAAGGTAATAAAACTTTTCCCAACTTTCACATGGAACTTGAGATTGACTACAAAGTAGGAAAATTGTGGAAGGATGCCCAAGTTCATTTATTGACCAATTCATAACAGATTTCAAAATAATTGATCCCACATCAACGGGTTTTTCCATTTGAATGCAATAGTTTAAAAAAATGCTTTCTCTTGTAACTCTACTAATATTCATGGTAAAGAGTAATTTTCCATATATGAAGAAATATCATTGTTTTGATATTAGATTAAGCAGTGAAGCAGAGAAACTAATGTATCCCTAATCTCTGATTTCCCAATTATCATTTTCATCCTTCAAAAAATTATATACATTTTGCATCATATCTCTCGTTGGGATAAAATTTGTATATTGACATATTGGAATGTTTTCAATCATATAAAAATCATTAATTCGAGTTGGAGTAAATGCTATAACTTTATCTCGAACGAAGACGACTCCTTGGGTAATTCAATGTAAGTTAGCATAGATTTCCTTTACCACGAGAACAAGAACTGCAGCAGCGGTGTAGCACAGAACTTCTCAATGCCTCTGTACAATGATTTTCTCAATCTGTGAACTTGGATTACTCAATCCATGATTGACAAATCCCCTCTTCTTGATAAGTATCTATTTTGTAATTACTTTTTCGTATAATTACTACGCGTCGAAACTAATAAACTTTCTTCTATTGAAAACTCCATACCTTGAAGTATTTCTGGAATTGGAAGCCATGGAATTTAGAATTAGACTGCTTCTGGATGTCCAAGGATGTTCTTAGGCCTTTAAAAGCACCTTTCAATGGTTATTTTGGAGTAAAATCTTGCCAAAGTCATTTGAATTCACTGTGCACGCGCAAAACTCGTCAAGACGCCGTCAGCGCTCCCGATGGCGCTGTCTGCGCCATGGTCCATTAAGCGCTCTCGATGGCACTGTCGGCACCAGAGGCCAAAATTACATCTTTTAATTTTTTTATTCAATTTGATTCCAAATTTTCCTGTAATACTAATATTTGTCTAAATTTATTATCTACAAAATTGTGTAGGATTCAAAAATATTATTATCTCATAATACATAAAAACACTTGTTAAACAACAAAGTGGTGATGGCTGGAAAAGGTGCTATGCTAGGGCTTCTAGCGGAGTGAAGACTGGAGGTAGCTAGCTGTGGACAGAAACTGAAGAAGGGAGCAGTGGAGTACTCTCCTTTACTTGGCTCTCACTTTGGTGGTTCATCTTCTCACTTAAATTCTCCCGGGTTAGGAGTTTCAAAAGTGTTACTGTTCTATTGAGCAAGCTCTCTGTCTACTTACTTGGAACCTGTGGGGAGATATATTCCTACATTTCTTTGATTGCTGGTCTAGTTTCTGGATGCCTAACTAAGTTAGGCTTTACTAATTTTTATTACCTCTCTATTTTTTTGAGGACTCTCCACTTTGCTTTTAGTTTTAAGCAGTATCTTCTCCTTGGTGACTTGGTTTCTTATTACAGTATTCTTTACTGGTTTAGATTGCTGTAGTGGGGAGTCTATCAGTTTTTTGTGTGTTATTTCTCCTTCTCTTTGTGTGGTTCCCCTATTTTTATAGGGCCATTATTATGTGTTTGCCTAAAGTTATTTTCTTATTATATTATATTGTTGATAGGAATTGGGAGGTGTGTTGACTCTTCTCTGTGATGAGCGACCAAAGAAAAATATGTTGAGACTTTCATATCTATTTTACACTATTTTAATGATATTGCACTTTAAAGAAAGGTATTTTTGATGTTTTGTTGCAGGAATGATGAATTAGGATCATTGGAGCAAAAAGATGCATGGAATATTGCACTTTAAAGAAAAGTATTTTTGATGTTTTGTTGCAGGAATGATGAATTAGGGTCATTGGAGCGCACTTTAAAGAAGGGTATTTTTGATGTTTTGTTGCAGGTATGATGAATTATGGTCATTGGACCATTCACTATAATTTCTTGACAAGGAGAATGATGCTTTCTTATATATTGAATATCACATTGGAATTCACTATAATTTCTTGACAAGGAGAAGGATGCTTTCTTATATATTGAATATCACATTTAACTAATTTATTAGTATAATTAGTTATTTAAGAGTTATTAAAATTACATATTTATTTCAATTGTCTATTAATGTAGTATAATTAGTTATTTAAGAGTTATTAAAATTACATATTTATTTCAATTGCTTATTAGTGATAGGTATAATTAGTTATTTAAGAGTTATTAAAATTACATATTTATTTCAATTGCCTATTAGTGACTCATAAGCGACAAGGAGAAGGATGCTTTCTTATATATTGAATATCACATTAAAAACCTTATCAGTATAATGTGAGTTATTTAATGAGTTATTAAAATTACATATTTATTTCAATTGCCTATTAGTGACATATAAGCAATTTGAATTATATTTTTGTGATTAAGTATTGATTTTCTAAAATCTTAGTTTGTAGCCTCTAATTTTACTCCCTGTGGGATCAATATCTAGGACTCCATTAGAGGCATGTATTACTTGAGTGATACATATACTTGCATTGATAAGTGTGACTTTACCACTATTGAATATTTTGTATATACATCTTTATTGAATCTATAACTGTTGTCAAGTTTTTGGAGTCATTGCTGAGGAATTAAATCTTCTAGCTGTAGAATTAAACACTTGTATTTTTAAGCATATATAGTCGCTGTCAACTTTTTGGCGCCATTGCTGGGGAGTAAACAAGAATCATAATTAGAGTAATGGACAAATTAGGACTATTAGAAAATTTTTACAGGAATTGTAACTTATTTTCATATTTAGTTGATTATTTTTCTATGTACTGATTTCAATTGTATGCGTAAATTTGGACCTGAAAATCTTATACCCTATGATTCCAAATTAGAACACACTGTAGAAAACTAAGAAGAGAACCTAGAAATCCTGACACAATGGAAAACAACGTGAACAATCAAGTAATAGAAAATGAACAACAACCTAGGCCCCAACGAGATTATGCAAATCCTACGCAGATGAAATTCACTTATCTATCCAAAATCCTGATGTAGCTGCTAATTCATTTGAGCTTAAACTTGCTATTATCTAAAACTTATCTATCCAAAACCTGATGTAGCTGCTAATTCATTTGAGCTTAAACCTGCTATTATCAAAATGGTACAAAACAATCAATTTGGAGGCACACCAAATGAATATCCTAATTTACACCTCACTAGTTTTTTAGAACTGTGTGCCACCTTTAAATATGACAGAGTTTCAAACGATGATGTTAGACTTAGACTTTTCCTTTTTCATATAGAGATAAGGTGTCTCAAACGATGCTGTTAGACTTAGACTTTTTCCTTTTTCACTGAGGGATAAGGCTAAGCTATTAGCACCAGAATCTATTAGAACTTGGGGAGAACTTTCACAGAAATTTCTATCCAAATATTTTCTTAGACTTATGCTTTTTCCTTTTTCACTGAGGGATAAGGCTAAGATGTGGTTAAATTTGTTAGTAGTCTTAGACTTTTTCCTTTTTCACTGAGGGATAAGGCTAAGATGTGGTTAAATTTGTTAGCAAAGTTAGACTTTTTCCTTTTTCACTTAGGGATAAGACTAAGATGTGGTTAAATTTGTTAGCACATGTTAGACTTTTTCCTTTTTCACTGAGGGATAAGTCTAAGATGTGGTTAAACTCGTTAGCACCTGGATCTATTAGAACTTGAGGAGAACTTTCACAGAAATTTCTATCTAAATATTTCCCTCCATCCAAAACTACTAGAACTTGGGGAGAACTTTCACAAAAATTTCTATCCAAATATTTCCCTCCATCCAAAACTATTAAGAACTTGGGGAGAACTTTCACAGAAATTTCTATCCAAATATTTCCCTCCATCCAAAACTGCTGAACTTAGAAATGACATAACATCAAACTTGGGGAGAACTGTTACAGAAATTTCTATCCAAATATTTCCCTCCATCCAAAACTGCTAGAGGGGAGAACTGTCACAGAAATTTCTATCCAAATATTTCCCTCCATCCAAAACTGCTAAACTAAAAATGACCTTTCACAGAAATTTCTATCCAAATATTTCCCTCCATCCAAAACTGCTAAACTTAGAAATAACATAACATCAAAGGCTAAGATGTGGTTAAATTTGTTAGCACCAGGATCTATTAGAACTTCGGGAGAACTTTCATTTTTTCACTTAGGGATAAGGCTAAGATGTGGTTAAATTCGTTAGCAGCTGGATCTATTAGAATTTGGGGAGAACAAAATTTCTATCCAAATATTTCCCTCCATCCAAAACTGTTAAACTTAGAAATGACATAACATCATTTTGTCAAATTGATAGAGGGTCGATATATGAAGCTTGGGAGAGATTTAAAGATCTTCTTAGGAA
>JXCR01141725.1:164875-178051 GCA_002079205.1 Phalaenopsis hybrid cultivar | reverse complement strand
GATTAGTGGGATCACTTAGATCAATTATAGATGTTGTGGCTGGTGGTTCTTTAATGTCAAAACCTTTTGATGAGGCTTATTCATTAATAGAAGAGATGACTACCAGCAATTTTCAATGGCCCTATGAAAGGGTAAATCCTAAAAGAGTAGCTAGTATACACGATTCTGATGCAATATCTATGTTAGCTTCACTTATTAGTGCAATATCAAGGAAATTAGATCATTATGGATTGAATTATTATCCAACACCTACTATGATGGAAGAGAATTCATCTGGGAAATTTATGGATGTTCAACCTTCGTATGAAACTTTAAATGCTATTAGTAATAGACCCAACAACCCTTATTTGAACTATTATAACCCAGGTTGGCAGAATCTTCCAAATTTTAATTGGAATAACAATTCTTCTACAAATCAACAATGGGAAAAAAACCCAGTGAACACATTAAGAAATTCATCGAACCAAGGAAATGTTAATTATAGACCTTCCTATCCTCCAGGATTTAACAGCAACACTCAAATTAAGGAAAAGAAGTTGTTTATGGAAGAGATGATATTAAACATGGGTCAACAATTGCAGAATCAAGGACAACAATTACAAATTCAAGGAAATTAGTTACAAGGAACTACTATTAAGAATATTGAAAATCAATTAGGGCATATCGCTACTGCGCTTAGTAATCGAACATTAGGAACTTTTCCTAGCATTGTGGAACCAAATCCTAAAGATCAAGGAAAAGAGCAAATGAAAGAAATACAATGACAAAGTGGAAAAGAATTGGAAACAAGAATATAGAAAGAAACAAAAACTTAAAAAGAGAAAGTGGATACAGAGAAAGAAAAGGGTCACGAATACCCAGTTTTAGAATATCCACTTACACTAATGAAAATTACTGTGGAGAAACCTCCACCACCGTTTCCTCAAAGATTGAAGCAACATAAAAAGGATAAACAATTTTCCAAGTTTATAGAAATTCTTAAGAAATTAACGGTAAATATTCTAGAAGCTTTAGAGCAAATGCCCAATTATGTGAAGTTTATGAAAGATATTTTGAACAAGAAAATGAAGTTCACTGATAATGAAACTGCTGCACTTAGCGAAGAGTGTAGTGCAATTATTCAGAAAAAGCTTCCTAAAGAATTAATAGATCCACGTAGTTTTACTATACCGTCTGCTACCGGTGAAAAAATTTATGGAAGAGCTTTATGTGATTTGGGAGCCAACATTAATCTTATGCCTCTATCAATCTTCAAAATATTAGGATTAGGAGAAGTCTCACCTACTTCTATAACTCTTTAGTTAGCGGATCGTTCAGTTACTTATCCTACGGGAGTTATAGAAAATGCCGTAAAAGTTGATAAATTTATCTTTCATGTGGATTTCATTGTTTTAGATATGGAGGAAGATAACGAAATATCTATCATTTTAGGGAGACCGTTTTTTGCTACTAGAAAAGCTATGATAGATGTTCAAAAAGGAGAATTAACTATGAGAGTTAATGATCAAGAAGTGGCTTTTAACATTGCAAAATCTATGAAAATGATAGATGTTCAAAAGGGAGAATTAACTATGAGAGTTAACAATCAAGAAGTGACTTTTAAGATTACGAAATCTATGAAATACACTGCTGTTAAAAGAGATAATGAATTTTTTCGCATGGAAATTAGTGGACATCTAATGAATGAGCATTTTAAGGAGAAAGAACAATTTGAAGATAGTGATGAAGTTATTTTGGATGAAATAGAAAATAAAGAATTCGATTATGTTCAGGGAAGATTTGAGATGCTGGATATTACAGGAATAGCTGATAAAAATCAAGTTCCGTCAATTATAAAATCACTTAAATTTGAGTTGAAAATATTGCCTAACCACTTGAAGTATGTGTTTCTGGGAAACTCATCTACACTACCTGTTATTATATCTTCAGAATTAAATGATTTGCAAGAGCAAAGACTTTTGGATACATTAAAAAGATATAAGAAAGCTTTTGGTTGGACCACAGCTGATATAAAGGGATTCAGTCCTTTGATCTGTATGCACAGAATTATACTAGATGAATAATATAAACCAAGAGTTGATCCACAAAGGATATTAAAGCCAATGATGAAAGAAGTAGTCAAGAAGGAAATTTTGAAATGGTTGGACACTGGAATTATATATCCTATTTCAAACAGTGTTTGGGTAAGTCAAATTCATTGTGTTCTTAAGAAAGGAGGAGAGACTATTCAAACAAAAGAGAATAATGAATTAATACCTATCAGACAAGTTATTGGGTGGCCTATTTGCATTGATTATAGAAAATTAAACACTGCCACTAGAAAAGATCACTTCCCTTTTTTAGACCAAATAGTAGATAGACTTGCTGGGCACAAATATTTTTGTTTTTTGGATGGACATACTGGTTACCATCAAATTCTTATTCCTCCTGAGGATCAAAAAAAGACAACATTTAATAGTCCTTTTGGAACTTTTGCTTTTCGAAGAATTNTGTCCATATTTAGTAAGTTAATTGATGATAGATTGGAAGTATTTATGAATGATTTCTCTGTATTTGGAACATTATTTGACGCATGCTTAAATTACCTAGAAGTTTTAGAGTTATGTGAAAGAACTAATTTAGTTCTAAATTGGGAGAAATGTCAATTTATGGTTGCAGGAGGAATTGTGTTAGGGCATAAAATTTTAATGGGAGAAATGTCAATTTATGGTTGCAGGAGGAATTGTGTTAGGGCATAAAATTTCAAAAAATAGTATGGAAACAGACCTTCAATTTATGGTTGCAGGAGGAATTTTATTAAGGCATAAAATTTTGGAAGATGGTATGGAAGCAGACCTTCCAAAAATTCAAGTTATATCTAAATTAACACCTCCTACTAATGTAAGAGGGGTTAGAAGTTTTGCAGGAGGAATTGTGTTAGGGCATAAAATTTTGGAAGATGGTATGGAAGCAGACCCTGCAACGCAGGAGGAATTGTGTTAGGGCATAAAATTTTGGAAGATGGTATGGAAGCAAACCCTGCAAAAATTAGTTATATCTAAACTAACACCTCCTACTAATGTAAGAGAGGTTAGGAGTTTTCTTTGACATGCTGGATTTTACAGGCATTTTATTAAAGATTTTTCAAAAATTACCAAACCTTTATGCCAACTTTAGAAAAGGACAAGAAATTTGAATTTACTAAAAGCTGTTTAAATGCCTTTGAGTTATTAAAGGAAAAATTAATCACAACCCCTATTATAGTTTCACCTAATAAGAAGAAACTATTTGAACTGATGTGTGATGCTAGTGATTATGCTATTGAAGCTGTTATTGGACAAAGGTATGAAAAGATTTTTAAATTTATATACTACACTAGTAAAACTCTTAATGATGCACAAATTAACTATGTTGTTACTGAAAAAGAATTACTAGCTATTGTGTATGCTTTAGATAAATTCAGATCTTATTTAATTGGAGCTAAATGTGATGTGCATACTGATCATTCAGCTATTAAATATTTGATGCAAAAGAAAGATGCCAAACCAAGGTTGATTAAATGGATACTTTTGATACAAAAATTTGATCTTGTGGTTATTGATAGAAAGGAACTGATAATCAAATTGCTAATCATTTGTCAAGATTAGAAAACCATGAATCACNACTGGGAGAAACCATTTGAACTGATGTGTGATGCTAGTGATTATGGTATTGGAGCTGTTCTTGGACAAAGGTTCGAAAAAATTTTTAAAGTTATATACTACGCTGGTAAAACTCTTAATGATGCACAAATTAACTATACTGTTACTAAAAGAGTTACTAGCAATTGTGTATGCTTTAGATAAATTCAGATCTTATTTAATTGGAGCTAATCTGGTCATTGTGTATGCTTTGGATAAATTTAGATCTTATTTAATTGGAGCTAAATGTGTTGTACATATGGATCACTCTGCTATTAAATATCTAATACAAAAGAAGGATGTTAAACCGAGGTTGATTAGATGGATACTATTGATGCAAGAATTTGATCTTCTGGTTACTGATAGAAAGGGAATTGATAATCAAATTGTTGATCATTTATTGAGATCCCATTTTAGGAATAAATATATCCAGAGATTGGCAGAAAAGTTTAATATTATTCATCGAATCTTTACTGCTTATCACCCTCAAACCAGTGGGTTAGCTAAAGTTTCTAATAGAGAGATTAAACAAATACTTGAAAAGACTATAAATCCTAGTAGAATAGATTGGTCCACTAGATTGGATACTGCATTATGGGCTTACAGAACTGCTTATAAAACTCCTATTGGAATGACTCCTTACAGACTGATTTTTGGAAAGAGATATCACTTACCAGTAGAACNGACTCCTTACAGGCTGATTTTTGGAAAGACTTGTCACTTACCAATAGAATTGGAGCATAAAGCATATTGGGCTATTAAGGAATTATAATTTGAAAGATGCTGGTGAGAAGAGATTGTTACAATTGAATGAATTAGAAGAATTAAGAAATGAATTTTATGATAACGATAGAATTTATAAGGAGAAACTATAGTTATGGCATGATCGAAAGATTAACCAGAAGAACTTTGAACTAGGACAAGAAGTTTTGCTTTACAATACAAGACTGAAGTTATTCCCTGGGAAATTGAAGTCTCGTTGGTTAGGACCCTTTACTGTAACTCAAGTTTATACTTATGGAGCCGTTGAAATTGAAGATCAAAAATCTGTGAATACACTTAAAGTAAATGGACACAGATTAAATCCGTATTTTGAGGGTAAAAGACCAAATTTTAAAGAGGTTTTAATGATCAGTTAACCTGAATAATACCTGAGTAGATTGGGCTGACGACGTTAAACAAAGCGCTTTATGGGAGGCAACTCATAATTATCTTTATTTTTATTGCAATTATAGTAGTTTTATTTGAAATTATTGTTAGTTTGTGGTAGTATTGAACTCTACTACTCATATTTACCCTTGAATCATCATAAAAATTGGATCCATAAAAAAAATTGGAGCGCATTCGGACCAGAGCGAAACTGTGCAATTTTTGCCTTGGGCACCGACAGCGCCATTGAAGCCGCCGACGGTGGGTTTTTCCATAGAGTCTAGGCAATTAAATTCTAAAGGCTCGTTGACGACGCCATTGCCGCCGCCGACGGCGAGACTGGCGGGATGGCGGTTTTTGGAGTTTGAAATGACGGTTTTTGGCGGTTTTAGGCGGGAGTTACTCCTTATAAACATAAAAATTCGGTTCCTAAGTTCATATTTCCCCAAAAACAAATTGAAACTCCACTAAATTCATTTCTATGGCGTCTAATTCCCCTGAAAACCATAGATTGCGAGTGTTCAACCGGAGAAAGTTCATTAGTGCCGAGGCGCAACGAATCTTCAACAAGGTACTGACAAAGAAGAGATTAATCAAGGAAAGAGGATTCGTGAATTGAGGATTAAATAATCCTTCGACGGTAATTGAAGAGATGATTGTACGACTAAGATGGGAAGTGTTGTGCTACACTACAGCCGCCGTAGTTGTTCCGGTTGTGAAGGAATTTTATGTTAATTTGCATGGAATCAACCAGGGAGTTGTCTATGTGCAAGGTAAATGGATAAATTTTACTTCTGCACAGATTAATGAGTTATATATGATTGAGAAATATTCCAACTTTGTCCCGACAAGAAACCTATTAAATGAGATCTGCTAATATTTAACGGACGAAACTAACGACTGGGAAATGAGAGAAAATGGGTATGTTAGTTTTTCTGTGACACTTCTAAACCCTGTTTCTAAACACTGACACTTCTTCATTTCTGCAAAACTATTACCGACGATGAGGATCGATTAAGTTCTAAGAAAAGTGCTATTTTGATTTACTGCATCCAAATGGGATTGTCGATCGATATTGGATCGATAATTGTGATGTTTGTTTTGGGCCTGATCGTTCATGGATCAACTTATGGGTTTGGACATCCTTCAACAATTTTATTACTTTGCAGTCAGTTCCAAGTATCTTATGAGAATTGGGAAAAGGTACTTCTACCCTGGAAGCCTTTGGACCCAACTGAGAGATTCCCAGTTAATGAAGATGAAATGATATGAGTATTATTATGGATCAATCGTCTCAAAAGTCACTGCCTATTCAACCTTTAGTTCCAGACAAGACACTAGTGATCTTGCGCAGAATAAACAAATTGGAGAAAGAGGTACAAAATGTTATGAACGCAATTAACAATATCTCTGATTTTTTCGATCATCTAGATTGGAGGATGAAAGAACATTTTGATGACTCTGGACATATCGAAGATAGTTTGATACGATTGATGAGAAAGATGAATTTGATAAAAGAGGACTCTACTAAAGAATTTCCATTACGACCCTTCTATGACCTCTTCGTTCATGTTCAATCAATGGGTGATCTCAGAGGAGAATCAAGCACTGAATCGGAAGAGTAGTAGATTTACCTTCCTACTTGTATGTCTATGTGTGTAATTTGGTTTGAACTTTTTGTTTTCTTTACTCTCAAATTTTGCTTTTAGATCTCAGTATAGTTGAGATTGAGCATAGGATGTTTGTTTTCAGCGTTTTGAGTGTTGTGGCTTGGATTGCGATGCTGAATTAATGTATTAAGGTTTAAAAAATACCAAACTTAGGTGTGTCGTGAAACGTTTATTGTAACCCTTGGAATTTATATATAATTGTGATGTTTTGTGTTGTAAATTTTTATTTGTGTTAGTACATCATTTAATCACTTAAAATTTGTGTCTATAATGATTGAACGGATGTCGCTGAGGCTTGAATTTGATCAAAATCACAAAAAATCTGGAAATTGAACCAATTCAATAGAGCTCGTCAACGGCGCGCTCGACGCCGCCGACGGTGGACTTTTCCCGAGACTTAGGATATTAATTCAATAGATCTTGCTAACAACGCCGAAGATCCCGCCGACGGCGAGATCCCAAAAAAACACGTTTAACTGCGATTTTGACTAGTCAACCGCCACTATTCATCATCCCCTTCCTCTTTAAAACAAAAATTTTGATCTAGGGCTTGAAGATCTTGGATTTGGGGGTGATTTAAAAGCATTTAGACACCAGATTTGATCATCTCTTGGTAAGAGTTTCACTCCAACCTAAAAGAATTTGATTTTCACCATGAATTTCTTCCACATTGAGAAGATCCAAAAAATTTGAGAATGTGAAAGAAATATTTGGAAGAAATTCATGGAATTTAGTTTTGAACTCTTATAGTCACTCTTAGAAGCCATTATTTGTATATTTGTAGTATATTTTGGAATTTTTCTATAATTTTGATTAGATTGAAATGGCTTTGCGACAAAAGAGGCGACTTGAGTTTGACGAGTCTCGTTTCGTCAATGTGAAGGCTCAATCAAGGTTTACTTCAGTATTTGAAGGGAAGAAATGTATACAGGATTGAGTTTCTGAGATTCTGAGAGGAGAAATTGAACGAGTTATTATCGAACGGAGGTAGTTAAACTTCTGTTATACCACCAATAAGGTTGTTGCAAATATTGTAAAAGAATTGTATGCCAACGTATAATATTTTGAG
Organism: Phalaenopsis hybrid cultivar; assembly: GCA_002079205.1. Taxonomy (NCBI): domain Eukaryota; kingdom Viridiplantae; phylum Streptophyta; class Magnoliopsida; order Asparagales; family Orchidaceae; genus Phalaenopsis; species Phalaenopsis hybrid cultivar. The sequence goes on along the minus strand of JXCR01141725.1, from coordinate 170,504 downwards.
GACGGAACCGTTAGAGTGCTGGGATTTTCTATAGAGTTTAGTGTCGCCCGCATTAACTCCTTTTATGAAGTCCCAGACTCCTATAGCTGTCATTATGGAACATTCAGTACAATGGAAGGCCCGCTGAACGATGTGATCAACTTTCTCACTGATGGGAAAGGAACCTGGAAGATAAAGCAACAAGAACGGGTAAATTTTTCTTCTTCCATGTTGAATGTCACATTTAAAGCGTGGCACTATTTTATTTCCTCTACTCTATTACCTAGCTATCACCATAGTGAGGTTACATGAGATAGAGCTATTCTAAATTTTTGTATTTAGAATAATAGAATCATTTTTAAGAATATATTGACCACGGCAAGGAGTGAAACAAGTGGAGGTCTGGGACATCCTGACCTTATTTATACACTTTGCCAACTTTCTGGAGTGGAAGCTGGACGTGATGAGCAATGGGTTTACCCTATGAAACCGATTAGTAAAGCTAATTTAAAGACATATGAATCTCATGAATAATGGAGAACTGGGAGTAGGAGTCAAGAACCTTCTACTAGTAGAGATATCCCCTCTACTAGTTTCGACCGTCCTTCTTCTAGTTCACCTACCCTGAATGATTTAATGAATGAGTTGACCTTGCAGTGAAAGAGTATAAAGCTAATAAATGAAAGAATTGGAGGTTTAGAACGTAGACATGATTATGATAGTGAGTACCTACGGAGGCATTCTAATTTTTAGATAGCTTACTACGAAACTTAGGCCTGGCACTACAGAGGTGAGCCTGATATTACTTTTCCTAAATGCCCCCGGTATACTCAGTGTCAGCCCAATCCACCTGCTGACCAAGGAGACGAAGACATAGTTTAGGATTTTGACATATCATAGTAGTTGATGTACTTTTACTTCTATTTAGATAATTGTTGTAGTAGAGATAGATGTTTGTGTGTTTGTACTTTTATTTTTATTTTTTGTGTTATAAGTGGATAATTTTTAATTATTATTATAATTGTTTGGTGTGGTAGTTGAAATTTGTTAAATTGTAATGTGATGTGATTTTTATTTTACATTTTAATTGTATTGTTTTTTGTTCAGTATTGTGGATGTGTTAGTGAAATATTGTGTTTGTTTAATGTTTAGTTTTGTACTTATTTCAAAAAAATTCATTACCCAACAAATTCTATATTGATTTATATGTATAGCAAGCTCCTAATGTTACAGACCAGGTGAAGTAGAAATTTTGAGAAGGACTATAAAAATTTCGGAATGATGAAAATGATTAAAATACTGAGGTATGATTTATATTTAGAATTTTTCTTTCCACCTGTGTCATTCCATACAATACTGAGGTATGATTTATATTTATAGTTTTTCTTTCCACCTAAATTATTTCATTTTTAAGATTTAAGTTTGGGGGAGGGAAGAAAAAGATTAACTATTAGATGTTCTCAATTTAAATATTTTTAAAAATTTTATTTAATATGATTTTTTGTAGTGAATTTAATTCAGATAACTATATTTTATAGATATTTAAATATTATAGTAGATTTAAAGGAATATTTTTGTAAGTATGATTTTATGTAGTGAATTTAATTCAGGTAACTATATTTTGTAGCTATTTAAATATTATGATATGATTTTATGTAGTGAATTTAATTCAGGTAACTATATTTTTGTAACTATTTAAATATAATGAGATTTTATGTAGTGAATTTAATTCAAATAACTATATTTTGTAGATATTTAAATATTATGGTATATGNNTAAAGGCTATCCAGATATAGTAATCCTCACTTGAAAAAGGAAAAAGAAAGGATTGAAAACAATCCCTGACTTGAAAAAGGAAAAATATATAGGATTGAGAACCAAATGAAAAAGAGAAAAGAAAGAAAAAAATTATGGAAGTATGGAGAAGCTTGAGGATATGTCGAAAAGAAAGAAAAAAAATTATGGAAGTGAGGAGAAGCTTGAGGATATGCCTAATCAAAAATTGGCTTTGACCTACCTAAAGGGAAAACTTAAATACATTCCTGAACTTATATTTATGGAATAGGTCTTTTGNGGGCTCAATGATGTAAAAACTATGAAATATTTATAAGGTAAAGAAATGCATTGAGTTTCAAATTTAGGGAAATAAAAGTGAAGTTCAAAATCACTAAAGGCTATCCAGATATAGTAATCCTCACTTGAAAAAGGAAAAAGAAAGGATTGACAACAAACCCTGAAAGGCTATCCAGATATAGTAATCCTCACTTGAAAAAGGAAAAAGAAAGGATTGACAACAATTAAGGCTATCCAGATATAGTAATTCTCACTTGAAAAAGGAAAAAGAAAGGATTGACAACAATCACTAAAAAGAAAAGAAAAATATATGNTTTGAAATATTTATAAGGTAAAGGAATGCTTTGAGTTTCAAATTTAGGGAAAGATAGGTGATGTTCAAAATCTTTAAAGGCTATCCAGATATAGTAATTCTCACTTGAAAAAGGAAAAAGAAAGGATTGACAACAATCACTAAAAAGAAAAGAAAAATATATGGGATTGAAAGCAATCCAAATGAAAAAGAGAAAAGAAAAGAAAGAAAAAAATATAAAAGTGAGGAGAAGCTTGAGGAGATGCTTAATCAAAAATCGGCTTCACTGGACCTACCTAAAGGGAAAACCTAAATACATTCCTGAACTTATATTTATGGACTAACATCTTTTACTAGTAGTGTTATCATGAAGTTACTATCATTTAAATATTTTAAGTGACTTGATATTACAACATGTAGTTATTCTTGAAATGAATAGAAAACTAGAACTCTTAAACTTGATGACTAGATAATCTTGTACCTACAGAGTTAATTTAATTACTTGAATTTTTTCTGAAAATCCCACCATGGTATTTACTTAAATCAAACTTATAGTATTTCTAAATTAGAACATTACTACAGTAGATCATAACTTTTATGTAGTACTAAAATTACTTGAGGACAAGTAAAAGTTAAGTTTGAGAGATTTTGTCCAAACGAAAATATGTTGAGATTTGCATATCTATTTTACATTAATTTTGATGATATTGCACTTTAAAGAAGGTTATTTTTTATTTTTGTTGCATGTATGATGAATTATGGTCATTGGAGCAAAAATATGCAAAAAAGAGCGAATTTGGAGTGAAAGGGACCAAAATATGAAGATTTGAACTAAGGCGCCGACAGCGAGCCCAACGACGTTGACGGTGAGATTTTCCCGAGAGTCCTTACAAATATTTTAGAAGGCCCGCCGATGGTGCCCTCGAGGCCGCCGATGGTGAGATCGGCGGTTATCTCAACANCCGCCGATGGTAAGATCGGTGGTTATCTCAACAGGTGCATTGAATGTGGATGATTTTTGAAGGGATGCTTAGGGAACTCTTGGAAAAACTCTTCTACGACTTTAAAAGAAGATTTTGGCCAAAAATTGAGAGGGAGGAACGACATCCATGAGGTTCAGTAGTGTGTAGAGAGTTTAATTTAGGGTTAGATTATGATGAATTCTTTGAGAGATTGTAAAAGATTTCTTCCTCCTTGCCGCTTCGAAGAAGAATTCTGTGTGCTGTAAAGAAAGAAAGAGATGGAGATTTCTTCCCCCTTGCTACTTTGAAGAGGAATTCTGTGTGTTGTAAAGAAAGGAAGAGATTAGGAACTTCGAGGAGTTTGCTTGGGGAGGAATTAGAGATAAGTGTTATTTACTTATTGTAGTTAGTATGACTTTGCTTTTTAAATTTTGAGATTTGTCGTATCTTCCCGATGAGTTCTTAGTAGTTTTCTCTGTCTTTCTCTTTGTCTTGAGATTTTGTGAAATGATGACTTGAATTGGTTGAGCCATGAAAATGTTAAAGTAGTTGTGATGATATTTTCACTTTGATCTTAGTTTACTTTCAATCTGGCCAATTTATTTGTTAAAATATGTTGAATTTACAACTATGATCTTGATTTACTTTCAATCTGGCCAATTGATTTGTTAAAATATGTTGAGTTTTACAACTAAAGTGGTAATTTACTTTCAATTTGGCCAATTGATTTGTTAAAATATATTGAGTTTTACAACTAAAGTGAGAATTTACTTTTAATCTGACAATTGATTTGTTTAATTTGTTAAAATAAGTTGAGTTTTACAACTAAAGTGAAGATTACATCCAAGATTCAGGGAGGTCAAAGCCCTCAATATGTTGAGTTTTACAACTAAAGTGAAGATTACATCGAAGATTCAGGGAGGTCAAAGCCTTTATATGTTGAGTTTTACAACTAAAGTGAAGATTACATCCAAGATTCGGGGAGGTCAAAGCCCTTGAAGTTGGGTGCAAATAAATAGGGAAATAAAATTATCGGGCGTAGAATTGGAGATTTTAGAGTGCCAGAGTAAAATACTGAATTAGGTCCTATCGTTTGGGTGCTGAAGTGAAGATGTTAGCCCTCAAGCGAGGAGAACGTGGGAGCTCTGAAGTCAGAGCCGGTATCCTCCCAGCCTAGCCGCAAATGCCCTCAGGTGAGGGGAACGTGGGAGCTCCGAAGTGAGAGCCGGTATCCTCCCAGTTTAGCCACAGAATTAAGGAATGTGGGAGCTCCAAAGTGAGAGTCGGTATCCTCCCAGCCTAACCACGGATTCAGTAAATGGAACGTGGGAGCTCCGAAGTGAGAGCCGGTATCCTCCCAGCCTAGCCATGGATTCAGTAAACATGCGTAGGATTAGTCAATGTTCTTTATGCCTGGACCAAAGGGTAAAGAATAGGTATGCTCCTACTGTGGGAGCTCCAAAGTGAGAGCCGGTATCCTCCCAGCCTAGCCGCAAATTCAGTAAACAAGTGTAGGATTAGTCAATGTTCTTTATGCCTGGACCAAAGGGTAAAAAATAGGTATGCTCCTATTTGGTTGTTCTTTATGCCTGGACCAAAGGGTAAAGAATATGTATGCTCCTATTTGGCACAATATAAATTCTTTATGCCTGGACCAAAGGGTAAAGAATAGGTATGCTCCTATTTGGCACAATATAATTTTAACCTATGCCTGGACCAAAGGGTAAAGAATAGGTATGCTCCTATTTGGCACAATCCAATTTGAACTGATTCACTTTATTCATTCACTTTAATTTCTTAACAAGGAGAAGGATACTTTCTTATATATTGAATTTCACATTAGAAACTTTATTAGTATAATGAGTTATTTAAGAGTTATTAAAATTACATATTTATTTCAATTCCCTATTAGTGGCAGATATTAATTTGAATTTCGCGATTAAGTATTGCTTTCTAAAATCTTAGTTCGTAGCCTCTAATATTACTCCCTATGGGATTGATATCTAGGACTCCGTTAGAGCCATGTATTACTTGAACGATACGTATACTTGCGTTGATAAGTTCAAATTTACCATTATTGAATATTTTTTATATACATCTTTATCGAATCTCTAACCATTGTCAAGTTTTTGGTGCAGTTACTGAGGAATTAAATCTTCTAGCAGTGGTATTAAATACTTATATTTTTAAGCATATATAAAGTCGCTGTCAATGAGTTAACCCCCATCCCCATTTTGTGTCATGTAATACTGCTTTTAATTTAACATGTAAGGAGCCACGCGCAGCTGCTTTTGGATATATATATATATATATATATATATAT